>CALSBZ010046676.1:876130-934636 GCA_943591055.1 Gobionotothen gibberifrons | reverse complement strand
GTGTGTGTGTGTGTGTGTGTGTGTGTGTGTGTGTGTGTGTGTGTGTGTGAATAAGTATCAAATTACATGACATAGAGCCAGCACTGTTACAAAACCAATCAATGCACACTACATGACAGAAGCATGCAATGTTGCACATGCAGGATGCGATGAGACGTAAACACAATAGCTATACAAAAAAATAGCTTTTTAATTGAAACCATCCTAACCCTAATTTTTTTTGCGAATGTGTTATAATCTCAAATAGTTTTTAGGTAATTTGACTTGGGACACCAATGCTAAAAATCAGTCTGGTTTTTGAATTACATATTGTGTTTAACGCAGTGTAGTATGTCATCAGAATCATCAACTGGCTCTGGTCTCCATTTGTAGGGGTTTGTCCATGTTTGTAAATGTGAATGCGTTACATTATTTAAGGCTTCTTATTTAAATTTTAGAACAACTAAAATAAGAACAGCTGTCTCCAGGCTACACGCTGAACAGTTGTGGGATGGTATGTGTGTTTATGTCTGGCTAAGAATAAGTATCAAATGACACGACATAGAGCCAGCACTGTTACAACGCTGGAAGGCTGTTTGAGCCAATACCGTTTTGAAGGAAATGACAGAAGAATTAAGATGACCTGTTTGAAGGTATTGCCGGTTTAAATTATATATAGATAGTATAAATGCAATGTATTTGATAGCGTATCATCTTCTTTTAAAGAATAACAAAAATGGAGAGCTTATTATTTGTCCCCATGGCGAAATTCTGAGATAAGTAAAAGTAACAGGCGGAAGGTATCCATTATTCATGGTATTCAATTTACTAAAAACAAGTTCAAACAAAGCCATTTTAACTAAACCACCAGGTGCACAGGCTACTGTAGGTTTAAATGTTGTGAGTAAAGATTCCCTACAGCGATCTGTGCCTACGCCAGCCTGTAACAATGTGTCACCAGGTTTCATCAAGTACAGCTTTTTATTCAAGACCATGGTACTGCCAGTTAGATTGAAATGTATAAACACAAAATACTTCAAAATAAAATGAGAGGCGTCGTGAGTGGTCTGTTTTTTCACAACAAATCTAGAGTAGAAGGAAAGTGGAACATATTGATATCCTCCAAACCCGAGACTAAGACCTTTACAGTATTTACATACTTCTTAGACATCGTATATCACTAATCAAACTTAACATCACTGCTGAAACAGTTTTCCCTGGCAGGTCAGTCCTAAACTTCTCAAACCTTTTTATATGTTCCATATTTTCAAAACAATTGCAAAAGGTCAGAATCTCCATTTATTTAAAAGCCTTTCTGAATCGACGAGTAAGATCTGAAAGAGATCTCTGTCTTCAGATGCTTTTGAAATATCAACAAAAGAGCTTGTAGGTACATCATTTTGCAGCAGCAGCGCTGGCAGCAAAGGGAAAATGCATTTGAGTCCTATTATAAATCACACAATACAGCAACAACATTGCACATCCAGGCCTAGCTTGTCCCCCAGGCAACCTGACAGAAAAACCCTGTCTTTACAGATGGCTCTCAGAGAGGATCTGTACACGAGTATGTGGGAGTACACTCTATGTGTTTGTGATTTTGTTTTATTAATGAACACATAGTAATCAGACCCTGTGCCTAGTTATCAGTCCTTCACTTGTGCAGGCTCATTTGTGTATGCGTGGGTGCACATACATGCAGAGTAGATAGCTGATAATAAATGATAAAAGAACACCCTTATTTTGAATATGCTAATGTTATCCACTTCATTTTACATTAAATGAGTAGGACTTACAGATCTTGTGCTTCCCTTTCATGGGGAATTTCACCAGCATCTCCTGGGCATTGGTGCAGATGAAGACGAATGGGGAAGCAGACTCCTCACAGGTATTAGGGAACTGCAGGTGGGGGAAGAAAGGAAAGAACAGTTTAGCATCACCTTACAAAGCCCAGCCATATTGAGCAAAGAATAATGTTAATCTCACGATGCCTGCCCGCTATCACGGTCATGAATCATTCAGTGAGAGTCTGGGTTCCTACATCAAGCGAAATGTCCTCCATGCCTGATGTAATACTACAAGCCCTGAGAGCAACTGATAGTTATTGGTCTCTCTGGGTTTTATGCACTATAATTGCACAGCTAATGATGCAGTTGCTAATGAGAGCAGTTGCACCACTTGCGAGCAGCAAAGATGAGACAACATTCATTACAACCAGTGCCAAAATCCAAGGCTTTTTTAGATGTAGACATACACACAGAAAAGAATCCCACAAATAAAATGGTTAAAACCTTGTGTGCAATATTAATGGTGTCTTCTTGTAATTACAGAGAGCATCGTTACCTTCCAACATTTCATAATTTATTAAAAGCATACTTCTAAATCTACAAAAACATCGCATTTAACCACATCCATGACATATTTATGCGGACCATAAAACATAAGCCATTCCTCATCCCTATGACGCAGAGGATGTTTTACAGCACATCATTGACAGCCGCCCACAGCAGAAGGCTATAGACCAGAGAAAACCTCTCTTCCCCGCTGTTATTGATTGGTCTCTCAGGTGAGAGTATGGAATTGACTGACACAGTGACAAAGGAGTCATCTTTCCCATCACTGGCAGCCAAAGGCTCTCAGCTCATCCAATTTCCTCCGGCTCTATCAGATAGTGGCCATGATTGCATCTAGGCAGCCAGGAAGCGGCTCTTTTCATGACAGCAAGGTTTCTCCTCTCCTCTCCTCTCCCCGGTCTTATTCATAGTCTCTCTCAAAGGAGCACTGAAGGTTGTGACACATTTGGGGCTTTTAAGGGAAATCAACTAAATCTGCAACCCATCTGTATGGTCTCTGACAGACTGGGGAGAGATGATAGAGATGTTTATTTCAGACGACTGTCCGTGTTGCCTGGAGTGTAATACACCGGTGAGTGATAAAATATGTAAACACTCAGAGTGGGTAGATATTTGTGACGACCCTAAAAGAGCCCCTTGATTCCTCCTTCCAAATGATGCCGAGATTCCAATTAAATGATGTCTCGCAGTCTAGTATCCCGTTTCCAGGATAGAAAATTCCCCTGACAACCCTTGAACCAAATGATGTGTGATTTAGTATGGGTTGAACAAGATGAAGGTTGTGAGTCCACAAATGTAGTGTAATGGGATATGGCTGGCAATGTTCTATATTTTTCTATGTGTCATAAAATCCCACGAAAAGAGTAAGAGGTACCATGTGGAGTTTTCTTGTATACAAACAAAGTTACTGTTTACATTTAGTGTTTTGTGTGAAGTGTGAAATCATTGGCAGCGATGTACTTCACGACTGCCACATGCTAATGTGCTTCTTTTAGCACAAGAACAACTAAAACAGATAACCACATTGGACAAAACTAAACATATCTTCATAGAGATGATACTGGTAAAAAAATCTTGATAAGATACCTTTGAAACCAACAATGGAATCATCTTATTGTCGTTCTGCTGACCATGTAGCTTAAAGGAGACCCATCATGCTATATTTGAATAATATATTGTAGGGCCATACCTATATAAGGTATATTTATATGTTTTTGTTTTCAAAACACCAAACAGATCATGCATTTTAGCCATGCCTCATTTTGCTCTATTTTCCTCTCCTCCGCCCTGTCTTTGCATGCGCTGCAGCTGACCACGCCCCCTGCAAAGGAGGGGGCAGAGTTACGAGCGTCATGTTACCATGCTGTTACCATGCTGTTACCATGCTGTTACCATGCTGTTACCATGTTGTTACCATGCCACGGCAACCTCTCATTCCCCTGATTGGTGGAGAGTTGGCCATATAGGCGGAGCTCCTCGTCACTGACGTCACACTATTTTCAAATCTGTATCAGTCTGTATCAGATCTGTTGCAGCCCCGTTTTTAGAGATGTTGGGTATGGAGGAAAAGAGAGAGGGTTGTGTTTTCTGACACTTGGTGAGTTCCCTGACACACCGGGGACACATATTCATGTATAAAAGACGTACAAAGGTGCATTTTGCATGATAGGTCCCCCTTTAAGCATGATATCGTCTCATCAAGTGGGGAGGTGTGAGGCGCAGTGGGTTGTGCGTTGGTGTTCGGATCAGGGGGTCACAGGTTCAAACCCCACTGCAGTCAGCATGTCGTTGTGTCCCTGGGCAAGACACTTCACCCCAAATTGCTCCTGTGGGGATTGTCCACAGTATTGAGTATGTAAGTCGCTTTGGATAAAAGCGTCTAACAAGTAACATGTAATGTAATGTAATGTAATCAAGTGAAAATGATATCGATTAACGGTTTGACCCATTCATCAAGGTAACTTCTCTGTAGTTAAATATCATTTGAAAATGCATATATATCAATATATTTGTCATGGATTATAGGCCAGACAAAGCGTTGTTGACGAGTGTTTTGAAGACATGACCTTCGAACATATGATGGGCATAGTTTACTCATTTCAGGTTTTTAACTCAAATGTTAATCGTAAAAAGAATTGTCCGATTTACAAATAAGGATATTATCGATCAGTTTTAGGGCCATATATCCAATTGATCTGCACCATTGACCATTGTTTCCAAATACAACACATAAATACACAATGAAGTTGGGACACAGTTGCACATGGTGACTTTTATTGTGACGAACAAAGCACTTCAGTTTTTTTTGCCTGTTCTGGTGCGTAGTGCACTAAATATCTATTCATTTGCAATGGAAACTGCACTAATTACTACTTTTTACATAATGTGTGCACTTTTAGCACACATTTAGCTTTTTGTCAATAAATAATCTATATACAATGTGAGCAATTCAATAGATGAGCTTCTTTAGTGGAAAGCAATGGCCTCGGGCTGAGTTGGTTTTGTTGTTGACGGAAAGAAAAAACTAAAATACTTTCAGACAATCACTGTCTTCCCCAATACATACAACCCAATTCAGATCACAACAACTGAGGAACTCATATCCCACTGTAGCCATCTGCTCCAATCAGATTAGAAAGAAGGAATAGCTTATTTTAATACCTAGTCAGAGGGGAAATGAAAGGAACTGTTAAGAGCATGAATGTATTCTCAAATAGCATACTAAGGTAAACAGCCTAATTGCTTCTTCACTTAAATGTCCATGTAAGACACTTAGAATGAAACATTCATCCAGAGGGATTTAGCATTGAGCAAAGTGATTACTTTTAAAACACTATTGGTCATTTGTTGGATGTATACAAAGTTGGATTTAACGCTATAGTTCACCAGTGATTCGATTGGACCTACAATTGTAGACCCGGATCTTGTGTGAATGGCAAATGGGATAAATGTAAGGCAAGGCAAGGCATGTGTTAATCACCCCTTTCAAGGAGTAGCAAGTAAGACCTTGTTACACTTTCCATATCATTGTCAACACGTTACAAATCTGAACCAGTTTAATAAGCAGAGACAGAGAAAGAGAGAGAAAGGGTGTTAAAACAATCCTATTGCAACCACAGTTATTATCATACCAGCACATCCTCTATACACTTCTAATTTCATTACTGCTACATTTGGAATAAATGAATATAAAAGAAGGCAGCTGAATTTGCTCTTATAAGTTAAATGTTGAAGCTGACACGAAAGCTTGTGGATTCACTGTGAGGAGACCCATTAACTAACACTGTGACGGAAAAATAGGTTTTTAAATCCATCAGTTATGTAGCTTGTTAAAGGACAAATATCTTGCGAGAATGCAGCTTGTTTTTGTTATTGTCTTAATGTAGTTGTAAGGGGCATTAACGCAAAAGTCCTCTGCGTCTGAATGACGGAAAAAAATCACTTAAACTGCTCGATGAAGCCCAACATATTTCCTCAAATACCATGAGAATAACTCACTTAAAAGCACCTGGATTAGAAAATCTATAATAACTAAAAAGAGAAGACAGAAGTGGTTAAACATCAGAATAAGAGATGATTCAAAAAAGATACGGTAGCATAATGACTTAAGCCTAATTTAAGATCATTACCAACAAAATGTAATTACACAAGATGGCTGTATCTTCTGAGGTACTCAAGGAAACAAAATGGTGGTGGTCTTGCTAAATTCCGATTAAACGAGCGTAGCTGTAGCCGGAGTTCGAGTGTGTTCATGTGAGACCTGGCCAGTTGCCTTCCTCTTTCATCCTCCATTAGCTAATTAGCATTTAAAGCAGTTGAATGTACTGCTTTGCCTCACCAGCTCCCCCACCTAATTGTTTCCATTCCATGTTAATCAAAAGGGCATGAAACATTGTAGTTGTGTGACAAGCAGGTTTGCTTAAGCCCTCCATATTCATCAGGAAGGATCTAATGTAGTCAGAGTGGACCTGCTTACAAATGAAATTAAGGGTGCGCTTGTTGAGAAACACATGCGCGGAATTAAGAAATGTGTTGAGAGGAATTATGTGAAAACTCTACTGGTGACTATGACCGTCACACTGAATTCAGTTAAAGGTGATCCGAGTCTTTCGTGGCATGAAAGGTCTGGGTAAAAGCCCCAAGGCAATCTGGGTAGAGGGACCATTGTGTTTGACATGAGAGATCTGAGGGTGTATAGTGTGACAGGTGCATTAATGCCTCAGTGCTTCAGGCCAATTTACTTTGAGTTAGGAGTCAGACGATTGTGAGACAAGGACTCTGCACTTTCTACTGCTCATAAACATCGCTGACAATTGGCTCATGTTCAACACAAAAATGCCTCCTCTGCATGGCTGGCTTCCAGACTGTGTTCAGGAAATAAAGACAAACACACCTCCACCTTGATATTCATGTGTTTTAACAAGGGCATTATCATTTTAGTTTGGTACGCCAATCAGTTTTCATTTGCATAATTCAGTCATGTACTTGTGCTGAATTCAAGGAATAAGTTGACATTTTTTGGAAATGTGCCATCTGCCTAAAGTTTGAAGCTACTGCTCGAAGCCAGTACATTTAAATAATCGTCAAGGCTAAAATCAAGGGGAAACAGACAGCTCCGACATCCAACAACAAGAAATAATTGCTTTTTTAACCCTTTGTTTACTTTGTGTAAACGCGTTCATTTCTGACAACTTGCTCAACCATTGCAGAACGTACACAAACGCCATCGTTGTTTTGTTTTTAATCTCTACAACAAAAAAACAATAAGTGTGCAAACAATATGTTGTGGTTTTAATTGACAGTTATGTGTTGAGCAGTCATTTGTCGTCCTTATCTTAGAGCCAAGCTAACCAGCTGCTGCCCCGGTATAGCTATAGATTAACCACACAGACATCAGAGCGTCTAACTGACGGCATAAAGTGAATACACTTATTTATAAAGATGTGGAGCTTTTATTTTGAAATGTTAAAGCTATATGATATGTATTTCAGTAGTTGATTTTCTGTGTATAGACAGTACAAATGTTTTGTATTTGATTAGATCTTGAAAATAAGTGTTTACACAAATCATTTAATCTAAAGAAACATTTTGTTTGCAGCAACGCTTTGATAATATGTGCTAAAACAGAGTTATGGCGTCAGCATGCTGTAAATAAGGATTCAAAACATAACAATAGCAGTGCAGCTGAAAGAAAACCTGCACACAAAATACTAAGCATGAAAAGGAAGGAGATGAACATTTAATTCAACCTCATAGCTTCTTCAGAGACCGTCACTTCAATAAACTGCCCACGATTTAATTTGCTGGGATCAAGCCAGAGTGGATTCAACATAAAACCAACTGTAATAACATGAAATTAACAAGTTCATTGGAAAAAGTCAAATGGGTTGGCAGGGCAGAGGCTGCTGGAAGCAAACCTTTGGCTCTGATAACAGTGGCTTAGAGGGCAGCGAGAGGGCACAGCAGTCTTATTGCTCTTATCATACATCCTTTTAATAAAGCAACACACTGAGGTCTAGTCTTGATGAGTCTTTCATCAGCTGTCCTTCCTCAACACACCATCTCCCTTCTATATGATATACTATTCATCACAGTCCAAAATACCATGAGTTCCTACCAACATTTGACGACATCGACATCCATCTTGATAAAACCAACTAAAACAGAGCCAGGGTTTGACAGCAGGAACACAAACCTTTGAGTCCAAGCTTGTCAAGCAACAGCTCAACAAGCCAACACTGTTCCCTCTCCTCTCTCTACAATGTCTCTCTCTCAGGCTCCTTTCAGCTGCTGCCGGCAATTAAGGGCAGCAGAGACAAGTAATCTCCTTCTGGGCGACAGGGCCAGACCAGAACAGGCATGTGGAGTGGGCTGTGCAGTCAGGGGGGTTGGGGGACTGCGAGGCTGGCCCCAGCTTCAGCCCCAGCCAGGCCCTGCTTGGCTGCACTCAATCTCAGCCCAATAAAAAGCCCTTCATTGGCAGGGTGCAACTGAGCCAGACGGGCTGGGAGCATGTGGCTTTTAAAAATGAGGAGGGTGGAATAAGGGGGAGGGAGGCAGGCAGGCAATGAGAGGGGGGAGAGCCAGAGAGTCGAAATGAGGAATATGATTCAGTAAGAAAGAAGGATAATAGGAGGAGAAGAGGGTAAGGTGAGGGAGAAAACACAGATATTTGATGGATGGGGAACTACACAAAGCCGACTGTGTCTTCGCAGAAAGGACACTGTTGAAATACTGCTTAGCCACTTCTGTCAGGGCTGCTCTCACCCTGGGAATGGCTTTCTCTGAGCTATGGGTTACATGTGGGAGGTGAAAGGGTGTTGTTGGGAACTGTATGCAACAGCAATCGTTCGCCAATCGTTCTTTAATCTATCGTGTTCACCAAACAACACAAGCCTGTTTCTGGCATTCATTAACGCTCAAACAAATGCAGCTGCCCTCAGGAAACTGTACTGAAACTGCCTTTCAGCTTTTCGCACGCACCAAGCGTGTTATTTGTTTTTCCATCCCTGCACAGCACAGGACCAGAGCACACGCAGACAACAAAGACATGCAAACATGTATGCGGTTCATGTGTACATGTATCACTATCCATAACACTGTCCGCACATGTATCTGCACATCATATCCTCCACAAAAAAGGGACATTATTTTAGTTAGTCAATATGTGTTGTTCACTAAGAATAACCAGCTTAAGAAAATGTACTAGTTTATAATCATAATTGTGTACATTATTTTAAAAAGTGTTACCGTACATTACTTTTAGGTGTGTACATTTTAATACATATTTATTTTGCAGCTGATTGGAAAGTTGTTATTTGGTTCAAGTCAGATAATAAAGCCTCTATTTGCGTCAGCAAGCGTCGATGTTGCACTGTTAATTGTCAAATAATGGACAAGGCTTTTGTTTACCTCGATCGAACAGGCATTTTTTCGAGACAGGCTGTTTGACAGACGGGTCTTTTATTCTAATTCCCTGTTTTATGTCTTTGTTTGATCGTATTTTAGTAAGAATTTCCCCGTTTTCTGATTTCCTCCCATCTGCCGTTTGCTGTTAATGCAAACTCATTCCTCCATCTGTTTCACATTAAAAGCCTTCCAGCACTTCAGCAGAAATAATCTTTTCACGTCACATTTACTGTGAAACATCTGCAGGAAGTGTTGCGTTTCATTAAGTGCAGCTTCACATCAAAAAGGCGGCAACATAAAGTTGATCAGAATGAATGAAACAGTGAGTGAGAACAGCATTTTTGGTTTTAAATTTAAAAAAGAGCAACAACAGTATCGCTGAACTGCCTTATATTTTAGGTATAATATATATATAATCTTGGTATAAAGAGGAAATCTGGGCTGAATTGATCACGGCACCAATTATAGTAAATAAACCACTTGTGTTATGCTTCAAATGTCTTCCCTTTGATCTTTACTTGTTTGTACCATCCCCGTAAAAATCTCAGTACGTTGTATAAAGTTATTGGTAAAATATGTTGATATATTTTAAGGTTTATTGGTACAATAATTACTAATACAATTATTCTTATCATTGTTTAGCCATGTCAAAATATAGTTGCCTATGGTAACTGCATCAATAAATATAGAACAGCTCAGGTGGATAGAAATAATGTGTTGACTGGTTTATTCATGGTAACAAAGAGACTCAACTACAGGGTATCAACGGATCATGTAAACAGCTTAACACAAACAGGATCTCTACTGGAATATGGCAAAGAGCCAAATTACACCATGCATGTAAATGTAGCCAGAAGCACAATTGATTTCATTTGGCGTTTAGACTTCAGTTGAACATTGTGTTCTGTTTCTCAGCCACACACTGCCTTTCCTGGAAAACAAGGCCAAATCATCCCGCATGCAATTATCTTAATCTTTATTTAAATTACTTTTTCATTAACTGGACACTCTTTTTGTGGTAATATAAATCCTATAATCTTTGCATAATGAGTTATAGAATTCAAAAACAAGTCCAAGCCTAGTGACAAGTCATTTATATGATCATTAGTAATAACTGCGGAGTTCACGCCTAAAATACCTTTAATTAGAGCATACTATCTTCAGCTGATGAATTAAAAATCAATCTTAGCTATAGCTGAAATCATTAGTCATGAATCAATTAGTCTAGGGTCAGAACATTGATAAGCAACTATTTCGATAATCGGTTAACTGTAAAAAAAAAAAATGTAAGCAAAAATGTGATTTGCTCCCTAGGTTAAGCTTTTCAACAGTGATGATTTGCTGATTTTCTTTGTCTTATTTGAAGGGCTATAATATCTGTGAGATTTATAGTAATAGGGATTGCAAAATGTACAATAATCTGACATTTACAGTATAGACCAATAATTAGTTGACTAATCAGGAACATTTTGGCAGAATAATGTAATTGCAATCTAAAATAACTTAACTGCAATTCATGTCCGTCTGCACACTTTTATCTTTAGCTACAGGGACCATCACATGCCCAACGCATTCTCAGACACCTTTTACAACCCCTTTAAAATGTGGAAGCAAGAGGTGCAAACATATGTACACTGTTGCCTATAAAAGTTGGAATCATTTTGTTTTCAGACACACTCCTCTTTTTATTCCTATTTAATTGTTACTGTTAAATGTTGAGATTGAGATTGATCAATAATGTGTTGAGAAGATATACACTTTATCTATCAAGAATGAATCACATCACAATCGTTTCATGAGAAGAGGTAAAACATGTTATTCCACCTTGGACAACAGTGTACCTTTAGCCTACAAGGACACAGGCTTTGGATCAGACTGGTGTCATGTGACATGAACACAAAGCAGCAATAACTTCACCTTCTAAACAGGCAGCTAGTGGAGCTCACTTTGTCCTTTTCATTAGAGCTCAGGCACACTGCGCTGCATGGAGATGATTAAAAATGTAACATACTCCTTCACCTACAGAATCAACTGGTGTCAAGTTGGAGAGTGAACATTAATTATCTAGGAGTGTCCAACACTGGCTCCTGATATTTTACATTATTAATATCCGAGAGAGATGTTTCATTATTAGAAGCTCCGCACCAGAGCCATGATTTTCCAATTACTGCCACCGAGTCAGTCTGCTCTACTGCAAACACACATTTCCTTTGCTGTGGAAATGCAGTTTCATTACAACTAAAAGGTCACCTTACACATTTTGCACCGAAAAACATATGTACGTTTGTAATTAATGTCAAAGTACAAACCTACTGATGTCATTTGTATATCAAAGTACACATTTAAATGTTGTTTGTACTTACAGCAAAGTCCTGTGTCTTTTCTAATCAAACCATCACTCCAATGTGACATTAAACTATCAAGAGAGGAATCTCAGCAGGAATCACTAATATGAACTCATATGCTGTGGTGTATTTGTACTGTGCTTTTCAGATCAAGAATCATCTCTGCGTGTCAGCAATTGAGGCTTCGTTATTGTCTTGATGTAAATGACTTCAAGCTGTCACCATCCCGCTTTAAAAATTCCATGGGAGAGGTATTCAATTTATTTTTGCGACTCCCTTGCTTCATAAGCATAACAATTGCTCTGCAAAAAAAAAGACGTTGGTGAAATCCCACATTGGCCTTTTACTGTAGCTAGCACCAGTGCTGACAGGTGTAGTGAAGTCATGTGTTTTCACAGAGAGATTCACACAGACTTCCTCACTTAGCTACGTTCCACTCTCCCAGCCATGTTTATGACTTCACCTCCTGCAGTGGCCCTCAGGCTAGAAAAAAACAAGACTGCCTCACAACAGTCATTTTTTAGACTCAACAAGCTAACTGCTGGAACTTTCCAAGGAGAAAGGCTTTCTCTTGTACTCACAGTTAAGTTCCTGTTTGCTGAGTGACTCTTACAGAACTGAATTTTAATGTGAGCAGAAAATAACCTTCGGAAAATAAAAAATACCTTTTAAAACAAAGGATGAGAAAAAAGGATGAGAAAAAAGTATGCATTGTTTATTAAAGTGGTCTAATGTAACAAATCCCAAAGATAAAAAACAAGTAGATTACATTTTAAGTAGTTATTATAAGTTGAAGTATAAGACAACTGCACAGCTTTCAAAGAAAACCACACAGTCAAACCTCTCCACTTAGTATTTTCCTTTACAACAGACACAGGCACACACACACCAACACACAGCAAGAAACCCTGCAGACAATTACCATGTCTGCTTTCAAACCTCGACTTCAAAGAAAAGTTCCAGGGAATCTAAGGCATTAAAACTTCTTATTTTCCACCACAATCTCCTTTTATCGGTGCCACAAATCCCACTCTCCTTAACCCTGGTGCTGTCAGCAGAAAGGCTCATATTTTAAGGAAGGTAACAAACCACTTCACAGTGGGCATTTGATTTCATAATGTGGAAGTTGAGAAGGACCGGGGAGTTTATGAACATGTCTGTCTCTTAAGGTGAATATTTGCTTTGATATTCTGACACTGGGGTAGAAACCCCCCCATCTGTGTTCACTCAGCCTCTGTGGGAAATAACTGTCTCTTACCTCCTTCTCTCGAGGCTGGCAATGAGCCCGGATTGAGAAAGGAGCACAGAAGGAAGGCTGTCCCTTGATTCTTATCAAAGGCAAGTTTTAGGTTTCTCTAAGCCCATGGGTTAGTGCTACAGCTTACAATAGATAAGAGGATACGACTGATACGTTTCAACTGAGAACACATTGAACTGTTAAACAGAAGGTGTTGAATAAGAGCTGTTCAATTCAGCTATACTGAGAAAATATCTTTTTAGGTTTGACAGAATCTAGAGATTGCATTAGAATTGCACTAAAACAGCCCTGAATTATCATAGGCTCTGAACAAAAGATGCTTTAATTGAAATTGACAATTGATCCTTAGTTACCGCTGTTATGCCTTAGGATTTTATAATCTTGTGAACTATTCAATGATACAGAAGCAGATTTATTGCTCGATATTCAAAGTAATTTTTGGAAACAATGGATCATTGATATATAGAAAACAATATTCTAGCGTATTTCAAAAACTTGTATAGTTGCAGCTAGCAAGTTAGCTAGTTTGAAAAGGTTGTTTTGCCTAGTTTATATTGCTAACATATAAGGGCTGTTACGATTTGTTTATTCGGATCGTACTTTTGCGATACGGCATAATGTCCATGCAAGCGCACACAGAATACAGACATTGTAACATGATAAACTGAATGACCGTACTGAATGTATGCAAGTAGCTTTGGATAAAAGCGTCTAACAAATGACATGTAATGTAATGTAATAAACCAGGCTAGCATGTTAGCACAACAAGCATGTAAGTCAGTCACCCAATGGTGGGCATATATAAAACCCCGGAGGTGAAAAACATTTCTACTTAAATGAATGACCAAACAGCTGAAGCTTTTAATTTAAATTGCACAAAGACGTGTTCTTCCATGGCATGACCAAGAATACAGTTCATCTGCAATAGCATGCGTATATTTTTAAACACCCATCACAGGCAATGCACAACTCAAAGATAAGTGTCAGCAAGTAATTATGCTGAATTCTATTCTCGCTACACTGACCTCCAGAAATTTGAGAGGGAAAGAAAATGATGTTGCATGTAAATCAATACTCTACTTCATACACGGAGCCTGCCAAAGCATTTTGATGGCAAATTGCCCAGTGGACTGTGGCAAAAGAGCTTGTCAACTACAGTATGTGCTTCAAGAGATTTCACTAAATAAATAGATGAAGCTGGCAGCTATGGGAGTATGACTACAAATTCCTTATTGATTCTTAGTACATATTTTAATGAGGCCAATATTTGTAATATTATGTTACACTTGCATGGTTTTGCATTTAAATTATGAATACACATATTTACACAATAACACATAGAAATCGAAAGCATAAACATTTCAGCGAGACATCACTACTAAGGAAAAACACATCATATTTAATGTTCATTCGGCTTGATCCTAAGCAGATACCTTGTGTATACAAGGCAGACTGTGAATTCCCTGATCCCCTAAGCACGTATCAGCAGAGCCTCATTGAAAATAATGATCTCACTCCTCCTGCCATTTACATCGACAGCAGCTCATTTCAAGGCACAATCCTCTGTGTTGTGGAATTAGGACATTTATTGAGTGGGACTAATGGGGATCATGTAGTAAAGACAAACAACATCAATGTTGTGTATGACTCCATGTCACAGTTTCAATGGAAAAATAAGCTAACCCAAGAGAGAGTATATGAAAACATCTGTCAGACACATTAAGCCCAGGGCTTTAGGATTGTCTAATAAATATAATACGCACATGTAGTACTTTAAACTACATAATAAAAAACATAAGAGATAAAAACATTATTTTGATCATTCATTTTAATTCAATCTGGTACTCTATGCCTGTGATTTCCAAATCACACCATTTATAAAAGGCACTGACAATCTTCAACAAAAAACCCACAGCAACAGCTGGCAGCAGCGAGCTGGCAGCTTGTGGACACAACCTCTTAAAAATCCCATTAATGTGTTCACAGAACAGATGAACGTAGAACATTTCTAGCAATAAAGTTTCTACTTTGTATTCTACCACTTCTAGACGATCTCTTTAACAGAATATAAAAGATGTATGTATTTCAAATATTAACTTTCAGAAGGGAAATGCGCTCTTGAAGAGTAAAGAAAAGAAAGATTTAAAAAATTCATTCATATTTGGTATTCATTTTTGAATTAGCTTTTCTATTTTCTGTGATTATATCCTGGGAATAAGTCGGACTCACTGGCTTGATGGGGAATATTTCTTTTAAGTTTGTTGCAGACAAAAAGAGAAAAGATTAAAGGCACTGGAAGCATGGACTGCCTCACCCTTTTTCCATACTTTCCACTCCTCTGATGTCGCAAGCAGGAAGTTGCTGAGCAGACATGTCATCCAGCAGAGTACAATTGAGTTTGTAATCTCTGACCCTGCAGTGGCAGAGAGTCTCTCGCTCCCTGTCTCTCCCTCTTTAAGAGAGATACTTGTGGTTATACTGCTGCTGGGTTAGGGATTGGCTGGATAAAGATCTCTTCTCAAATGAACACACACAGTCTTGTGTGACAAAGCAATTGCTAAGGCATGCCTGAGGAATGCTGGCAGAAACACTCAAAAGCAGCTAGACGTAATGAGTGAAGTAATGCGTGTTCTCACAACTGGATGGAACAGGCGTTAAGAATAATGATCAAATTGAGAGCTCTTCCAATACCGAGTAACACCATAGCAGGGAAACACGGTCGCCCACTGACATTGTGCAAAGTACTTACTTACTCATTCCAAGCAGAGAACTGGCACAGACACTGCAGCCTCATGAGGAGCCATGTTGGGGCATTAACAACAAACACCAGATGTGGAGATGGGAGATAAATGTCAAACATATTTATTCTTTGCTTCATTAAAGCTTATTGAGGGGGGTTGGAGATTGCCTGTGGCAAGGCGCTAAATAGATCACAACATCAAAATCTACAGGAGGTATTTTCCTTTCCAGCTTTATGCAAACATTGTTTAACACAGAAATGGCCGTTCTTTTAAAAAGAGCAGAAAGAAAGAACCAGATGACTGTTTTACAAACTAAAAACAAGATAAAAAGGCTGTCCCCGTTACATCTGCTGGGACAACAAATTGTTAACATGCCTATACAAAAACAGCTTCAGCTTAACATATTTTTAACCACAAAATCACAGGCTTTTAAAAGTTGGGCAGGAATGGTTCCAGTTCATTGACTTGATTTAAATCCTTTGATTTTCTTTATATCCTCCCTCAGTACATTAAGTAGAAAATGGAAGGTCAAATGTGTTTTATCAACAATTCAAGTAAGCTAACAATTTAGGAAACAACTACTGCTTTGAAATTCCGATACCAGGGAAGCTCGATTCACACAGGTCAAGGAAAATATTGGTATAGTAAATCGTTTTTTTCTCTTGGGAATCACTTCTTGTTCTTTCATATGTGGTGTAAATGATGGTAGAATGAATTAAAGCCTTAGGAATTTAATCTATATAAATACTGATGTAAGTGAATGCATCATAATTAAATACAAAAACACATCATTTATCTTAATGACTATAAACCAATGAGTTTGTATATCTTGTACATCAGATTCCTATTATTGATATTTAATTTCTTCAATGCAACACTAACAAAAACCAAATTGGTTAATTCATATCTTGTTGTACCTTTATTGTAATAGTCAATAGTGTGTTTCAAACTCATAGTAATAGTGCTTTGAGGGCTTTCCTGTTAATGTTCCAAAGAACTGTATTGATTGCATAATGACTTTGACTTTGGCAATGAGACAAAAAATGTTTTACAGCTGAGAAATAAATCATACATTTAATAGGTCTGATTTAAAAGACCAATAACGATTGCATTTTTCGAATAAAGAATAAAGAAAGATGATTTGAACCCGTTTGGCATTCAGGATAACACTTCATACAGATTAGTATTCAGTCACTTCCCTTTGATTCTTACTTATTTTCATCAACACTGCTGTCTTTTTAGACCATCAAAGCAAACCGTCAGATATTACTCTTGTTGCCTTTTTCTTTGCTACAAGATCCTGTGATCAGCAGGAGAAACAAGTCCTGTTTAATGAGCAGATCAAAATGGAGGACAGATATTAAAAGAGGCTTCACTGTTACCCAAACGGCGGGAACTGTGTGTGTCATTCGATGAAGTGGTCTAAGGATGGAAGTGTAGCAGGCCATTTCAAATCTGGCAGATGGTTCTATGTATTGTTCATGCTGTTGAAAAACCTGTGACTGAGGTTTGGTTGGTTTGTCATCCAGAGCCTGGGGACTCTGGGCTGAATGCATTCTACACACCACTGCAGAATCACATGATGTCTGACCTCTCTGTCATGCCAAACTGCCCAGCAAGGAAAAGAGAGAGGAAGGGGAGGAATGTGTGACTGAGGGTTGTGCAGAAGGAGATAGCAGAGAGAACGATGCATAGTTGAATGTAAGTGTGCATGTCTGTTCACTGAGCATAATGGGACTTCTCCAGGAACACATACCATTTCACAGCCCTGAACTGTAGAACATACTGTTAGAGAGAAAGTGGGGGAAAATAAGAAGATGGAATGATAGAGGGGGAAGGGAGCAGTAAAAGAGGGAAGCAGCCACGGCTATGGATTCACGCTATGTTACAGGGAAGAAAAATAGCCTCGCTAGACTAACCTTCCTTTGGAATGCATCCAATATATCCTTTGAGTGTGTGTGTGCGTGTGTGGCATGCTGGCAGGAAGACTTTCAGCATATAAATATCACATTACCACACAAGGAAACACAGGCATCAGTCCGAGCTTCCAGCCGGCCTAACAGGCACGGAAGCTCCACTCTGGAGGTCAGAGGGAGAGCTAGCACAAATGGAATTCCACAGAAACCAGCACTTCTTTTAACAGATAAGTGGCTAAGCTTGCAGCTATGTGATAGGCTACAAGCCTGCGGTTTCAGTTATCTGACATGTGCTGGTGCGTATACATCAACTTTGCTGCAGTCTAAGTACAGTATATACTGCTATACTGAGGTTAAATATAAACTCATAAAGAAGCTGAATGATACAATGAAGAACAATATCAAGGAATGGTTTATTACCGAAGGTTAAAGAGATAGAAGTAAAACATAGGCGTCTGAGCACGAATCAATGCAGATGGAGAGACTGCAATAACAGTAAGAGCAGACACAGGGCGACAACTCTCCAACCAATGCAGTTTGGAATGTGAAAGAAACATTTAATGACTGAGCAACCCTGTTATGTTCAAGGGCATATCCAATCCAGACTGGACAATGTTAGAGTTACCACTTAGACTGTATGAAGAGAATACTGTTGCATTCATTCACTGTATACAAATATGAATACATGTACTATATGCACATGATACTGCTCTAAACATAAACCGTATAAAGACGATACTGTTACTGTATGAGGATGATACACTAAATACAAATACTGTATGCAGATGATACTGCTACATATTATATTGTAGGCAGATCAAACCATTACATATGTTTATTTTATGTAGATGATGTTACTTGGGCATAATGTATTCAGATGATACTGTTGCATACATATACTGTACGCATTTGAAGACACAGTTGTTAAAGGCTGTATGAATGCAGAAAAACTTGCCTTCACTGTCAAAAAAGCTTATTGGAAGATTCTTGTACTTATTGTGTGAGTTGTATTAACTTGTGTTGTTATAAATACTATTTTAATGTCAGTAGTTTTGTATTGACTTTCATAATTGATGTTAGAAATAGCGCAGTTCTGTGACAGTGAGCCAGCATGCACAATAACAGGACCCTAAAAGTGATACAATCAAATGAAATCCAGCCATCATTCATTTAATTATTTACAAATGTGCTTCTCTCACAAGTGCAAATGTCTAAAGATAAAAGGCCTTTTGCACATTTCTTAGCTGTGATTTTTCTTTTGTGAAATAAAATATGATCTGTGTTTTTGTTCCAGAAAATGTGAAACCAACATCTAGAACAGCTTGGAACCACGGCTATAAACCATCCAGAACAAGCCATGTCTCAAACATATGTCTGTCTGGTGTGCGTAGGTGTCAGGGGAACTGCTATACGTCAGCCTTCAAGACAGGATGTAAATAAAACATGCTTATCTGTCTAACATTAGGCTGCATTACTGTTCCCAAACCTCTCTGAATGTTCCAGATTGCATTACTATGTCAACATTTCATCATCAGGAAATCCATGTAGGTACGAATGACACACACTCCCATTGCTTTCTTGCCCTTTAAGTCATTTTATTTGAATCAATACAGCGCTGGACAGTTCCTGGTGTTGCGCTCAGCATGTCTGTTCGAAGACCTTTTCTGACTTGTGTTCAATAAGACATGTAGCTCTGCTGCTGGTTATATGGTCTTTGCAAAAGAGAAATAAATGAGCCCCTTATTTAGAGTGTAGATTGATCCAATCAATGTTTTCACCACAGGAGGAGGTTGATGGTGCGATTTTAGCTCTGTGTGGGGTACGATGTGCCTTTGCCTGAGCACCAATATAAAGAAGGCTCAGTGTAGATAAATGCTGCACTCAAAACACAGTGATGCTTCATGTGACGTGTCATTTGTATGTGAGAAGTAAATTATCTGGAGCAAATCTACCACTTGGCCAGAGCTCTCTGCTTATCCTTTTTAATTATCTCACTCTGCCTCTTTCAGGAAAACCTTACATCTTTTAATTTGCTACGTACCTATCTTTCTCCCATCCCCCCACACCACTTACTTCTGCAGTCGGCAGGCCAGGCGTACGTCTCCACCCATTGCTGAGAGACTGGGGGGGTAGGGTTGGAGATACAGCACACGGATCATAATGGCTGGCCAATTATCAAGAGAGTGGGGGGTTGGGGAGTTGGGACGAGTGAGAGATTATGAGGAGAATGGATCGATACACCAGTCAGTTTCTAATGAGGGAAAGAATTGGTCCAAGTCAAGCAGATGGAAACCCTGCTCAGCCTGGGGTGGTCTTTCTACACTGTCCCTCAGCAGCTTTGGGGGCGCTGCTTTGTACAACAGCGCCCCAACAGGGCAATGACTTCCATCACACTGGATCAGTGATAGTCAAATATTTACTGCGTGAATACTGTTTCTCTCAAGCTCTCCCGATCCACCCACATTCCACTTTCTCTAAATATTTCATACATCGCTAGGGGCAGCTTTAGAAGAGCTTGAAGAATAATGGCTGTCTGTCCTTCCCCCCCCCCCCCCACCCCCCACCCCCCTTTTAACCACCCACAACTGCCAGCACAGGACAGTAAATCCTACACCTCACCCACTCACCCAGCCCTGTGCGCTACTATGCACTCACACTAGGTGCACTGTGTAGCTTACATGAAAGGAAGCAAGCTTACAATGCTAAACAGCTAATGGTCTATGTTCTTTTTTTTCAAAACTGTGACTGGAATAAGCAACTGTTCAGTACCATCATTAGGCATTTGGTGCTGTTGTTCGTCTCTGGTTGCTTCGCTATTTTCTACATCTGCCTTTCTTTCTTTTTTTCTGAGGGGCCTTGTGTTGGGTGGGGGTGTTATTTATGGCTGCTCTGTGCAAGTGGACACACACACAAACGCACACACACACCCTTTCACAGGATGAAAGGGCAGTCACACAGCCTGCAAACATGATTTTACAGCCCTGGGTGGAATGAGTGGTGGAGGAGAGAATGAGGACAGAGTACAAAAGGGGAAAGCCCTTAGATTTACAGGTCCCAGCAGTCAGAATGCAAACCATGTAGCAGCACACAGTTTTCAAGCCATTTTTTTGTGCCCAAACACAGAAATAACATACCTGTCTTTTATACAGAAAGACACATGTTACAATGTGTGTGCTGAGATGCATGGATCCACAAATACATCCAAAAAGGGGGGCAATGCTTTTTTTCATGATTCGTTTTCTTTTAATCACGACGGAAGACAATTTCCATATGTGATTTGTTCCAGTACTTCAATGTCTCATGATTGAATATCAGTGTGTGTGTGTGTGTGTGTGTGTGTGTGTGTGTGTGGAAATATGGAGCTTTGAAGGGTTAGAGTATTTTTGTGTGTTTTACATATTTCCCTGTTTATATATATAATTTCTGATATGTATGTGTGCATGCTTCTGTCTGTGTGATATGACCACTATGAGAAATATCAGACACCTTATCAAATAAGATTGTGTATCTTTTAAGAGATTTTTGCCTAAAATATATGTATAAATAAATAGTTGGCTATTGTGATTTTGACAATATAAGTATTTATGGTAATAATAACAACATATAATTAACTGAACTATACTGTAAGAGGAGCGGATCAGTGGGCCTCAGAAAGAGAAGTCTCTCCCAGAGCCAGAGGGAAAACAGGCAAGACATGGATGGCAATGTAATTAAGCAAATGTGTTGTTCCATTGACATCGCATAGGGGAGTGACTGTATACACATGGTGACTTAATGGGAAGTGGGTTGTTTATTCCAGTTTATACTTGGTGAAACTGCAATGAATTAAATCCATTTGGGTTTAAAAGCTCAAGTAAACATTTTATGAGTCCAAAAAAAAGCAGCATTGACTGCCTATGAAGCACCTACATGCTTTGCCACATCACAGAGTCAAACCAGAGACCTCGTAACAATCTGGTTAAGGGTGGTGTTCATGGAAGACATCAAATGAAATGCTTGAGAGGAGCCGGTAAGCCATTTGTTTTATTTGTAATGGCAGGCTGCTCTTTGCTATAAATGTCTCCTGTGACTGTGATTCAAAACACGCCTTTTTTAATAGAAATAGCGGCTGAATCAACATAAAAGGCTGATGCAAATGTGATGTGTATAAGTAAACCATTTTGGTTGGATGTAAGTGGTATAATGAGGGTTTGTGTTTCAGTGGACTTTCCTCTGGTGTATACTGCCTCTAGTGGGAAATACTGTAATCTGGCAGAGATGCTGGTGAAAAGGTGCAGCCTGGCCTCTGCTGGTAGGAGAGGCTACTGCAGCATTCTCTACAGTTAGAAGGTATGGTCAACTCAGAGAAATACACAGTTTCTCAGGATCATTTCTAAGATATGCAAAGACGGTGTAGGAGAAATTATGATTCATTTAATACATTAAACTAAACCGATTTTCTGGCATTAACCACACAAATTACAAAGATTTAAACTCACAGTCACAGTTGAGTTCATGTCTTCACCCTGGATGACAACAAAGTGTTTGTCTATGTGTATATTGTCCTATACTTTGTTATTTGAGATGAAATAGGCCTCTGGATGTCTATAGAATTACAATGCACTAACCAACAGGTCTGTATTTTTAACTGTGTGTTAAAATGTCCATGATTACGTTCATGCAAATCCTGAAATATCAAAAAGTATTACATGATGGGACTAAACTTGGGGTGATGTATAGCCTCTAGGGCAGAGAGACAGATACAAACTAAAAGAAGGAAGACAATGAAAAGAGTTCAAGTGGTCAACCGCAAACAACAATAAAATCAGCAACAGTGTCAAGGGTCAAAATGAAATCTTCCAAGTCACATTTATCAAAAGTAACCTTTCAAAACATCTTGCGATTTTGTATAGCTTTTCTTTCTGTCCATCACTGCCTATTATGGGTTATAACAAGACTTCCTACCACACGCATCTCTGCCTTGTTCAGCAATTCAATCCTTCAAAAAAAAATAGTACTGAAACTAAACCTATAATTCTAGTATGATGTAATGTTTCACTGACCTGTTCTCTGAACTGCTCCTGAGAGAGGCAGTCCGTCATATTGACGCATCCCAACAGGCAGCCGGTGGGGTAGTCTTTAGGAAACCTTGGATCTGCACAGAAAACAAGAGCAATCAAAGATCCCCTAACACACTCCGACCTAGTGGTTGATTTCCAAGATGTGTGCACTTCAATAAAAGTCATGTGTGCAAGACATCTTGAAGCAAATCACTTCCAGTATTTACTGTCTTGTTCTTGATTCACTGTGTACAGTATGTGTTACCTTGCTTGTAGATGTGGCGGTACATGGCTTCCACCTCAGCAATCTCCTGTGGAGACGGCTGCTTGGCTGCAGCAGCAATCCAAAGACGACCCCGATGGGATGAGTACCAAGTCCGCCCCTCGACCCTGCACACACACACACACAATGAAATGTAACCTCAGCCTAAAAGGAAAACACATCTCCATAAGAGTTTTAAACTCTGTTAGCACTGCGTTTTGTTTAATCTTTCCTTTGCTGCTTACCTCTTGATGCCTCTGACCAGCAGTGTGGCCCACGGTTGGTGCATGCTCAGGCACCAGCCCCCGTCAGCCATCTCCTGCAGGTCCTTGTCTTGGAGCCTCAGCTTTTGACGATCTTCTCCTCCCTTTTCCTCCGCCGAGCTCTTTCCCTGCTTCGTGTTTTTCTTGTAGCTTTCACTGCCTCCGACATCCACCCACTGGAAAGTTTATTCATTTTCAGAACCATTTTAATGCAGGGTTCATACACTTTTTCACCAATGATTTTCAATGACTTTTCCATGACCTTTACCTAATTTTCCATGACCAAAAAAAGTACTCTTTCTCAGCAGTACCACTGAAAATGGTTTATTTTAACATGGAACAGGAAAATAAGGTCTGCATATGAAACATGTTGTGCCTATCTAAAACAAATCAAATAGTAGGCTTACTAGCGCCTACACGCTAAAGCAACTCAAATCTCTCACCAGCAAAATACCTCGTCAGTTAAATGCCATTTTACGTTTCATTACTATACGATACAGTATTTATTATCATTATAGTATTACTATGTTGGCGATTAGAAAAAATATAAATTATATTTGATGCAACTTTAGTTATATTTCCATGACTTTTCCAAAACTTTGGGAAAAATATTGTTTTCCATAACTTTTCCAGGGCCTGGAATTTGCATTTTGAATTTCCATGACTTTTCCAAGGTTTGACCGTAAGAACCCTGTTAATGGTAGATAAAGGACTCTGCTGACATAGGCCGCATGTAGGATAAACAGCTGTTGATTTCAATCCATTTATCTCATGTTCTAATGAAATTGTATATTGTTACACTTGTCGAACGCAGAGATATTTTGATATGGAGAGGTGTGCAATGTCCACTGTTGTTCCCAGTCAAAATGGCAGACATGACCTACCTCAGGTGCAGCTTGCATTATGTTGGGGTTGACCAGGTCTCCGAGGGTCTGCCTTCCACCTTGTCTCGAAAACATTGGGGATTTTGAAGGAGAGTCGCTGTTCATAGCCCTGAGGGTCTCATCCAACCTAATTTGCATGTCACAAGGATGAGGAGTTTAGCACGATGAAAAATCTATCATCGCAACCTCGATTCAACGGGTGTGAGATCATCTTACTTGTCGTAGTAGTCGTTGAGGTTGTTTCCTTCATCAAGCACTTTTCTACCAGCAAAGTCCAGCGTGATCTTCCTATCCTTGCGAGAGGCATGGCGAAGGTCTCTCAGCTCCTCTTCCTTCTTCCTCAGCTTTTCTCTCTCATTGGGTGACAACCACTGATTGGATTCAGTGGCAAAGTAATCCGACTCATCATCCAGAACCTGTGTTCTCTTCACACTGGAGTTTAAAGGGACAATACATAAATAAGTTAGTTTTATCAGCAAGTTTCCTCATTACATTCTGTAGTAATTGATATCTCCATTTAAAGTGTGGACATTGCACAACAAACAGTAAACACATCTATTATGGCCCGTCCACACAGCGGCGTGCGTTGAAGCTTGGCGGTGGGTGTGTCTGAAGCTTGGGGAGTCAACGCGAGCAACGCGACCAACAACCAATCACATGAATCTCCCGCCCCGGACATACAAAGCAAAAAAGCCTGCTAGCCTGCTAGCCTGCTAGCCTGCTAGCCTGCAGCAGAAGCAGGGAGAAAAGAGCAGCTGCAGCAGCAGCAGCAGCAGCAGCAGCGGGGAGGCTCTCTCCGTGGTGCTGCGGACCTGCGGAGTACCTGCGGTCTGGCTCTCCCAACATACACGCGGTTTGATTGGCTAGCAGTTGTACTGGCAGATTTTCATAAACGGGATTTGATTGGCTGACGCCTCCGTCGAAGCTTCAAAAGTTGAACATGGCTCAACTTTTGAAGCTTCTTGACGTGAGCAACGCGAGCAAAGTGTAGCTACGCTCCCCACAATGCAGTTCGGTGAAGCGTGACGTCACCCCATTCAAGTGAATGGGCAGAAGAGTTGGAAGCTGCACGCCGCTGTGTGGACGGGCCGTTACTGTGAAGTTATTTCCTTGATTTAGTGTTTATAATACCTGTTCTTATCATATTCCAGCAGTTTGTCCTTGTGCTGGACAGCTTTATCCAAGCCAGCCTTCATCTTGGCCTCTTGGTTTGGAAGATAATCTCTTTCTCCACCATCTGTCACCGATTAAAAAAACAAATGTAAAGAATTAATCCACGTCATTGTTTCACAGATTTTATTATTTAATAATAAACTATGTTTGTCTCTTACCTCCCATAAGCTTCTTTCTTAGCTTCTGGCTTTTGTTGGAGTCTCGTTGCAGGATCTCCTGCTCCTCTCTTGTGCACACCTGAATCAGAAAAAAGCGCTTTTAGCAACACGAGTACCTCAAAAAATAAATGAATAATATATATATATATATAAATCAAAGGACCTATACATACCAGGCTTCCACAGAAGAGGCAGGGTCCAGAGCCCTCTTGGTCACATACGATGCGACCACAGCTGATGCAGTTATTGATAAGATTGTGCTTTTGGGCGAGGCACTCACAAGCATGTCGACCTGGGAACAAGATGGACATCTTGTCTTGCCCCTCTTTAGCATAGAGATTGACAAACTTACTCTTCTTCTTTGTTGAGGATGAACTTGTGTTTTCCTGGGCCTGATGTCAAAAGAAATGAGAAGAGGAAACAAAATTAGATCAAATAAATAGATGGGGTGGACAAATTAGCACAACATCAAAAAGGAAATGGAACCTTTACAAATGTCGTATGTCGTTTTTTAACTCAAACTAGGAAAATTACATCATAAAGTAGGGGATACAATACCAAATACTTAGGGTTGTGTGAACTCACCCTCATCAGATCAATGGGGGTTTTCACTGCCTCTGGCTCAGGCTCTGATTGGCTCACAGCCATTACTTCCTGTTTGTTACGGCCCTTGCGTTTAGACTTTTTCAGGGAGTCTTTGCTCATGTCCTGTGAATCTAGGAAAGTAGAGCAAATTACAGATAGCATGTTTGAAATGTAATATCCCAGTTAATATATTTTCATTCGTAAAAGTAGTATTCATTATTTACAACGATTAGTAGAGTAAGTAGTATTAGAGAGTTCCATAGAAGGTTGTTTAGCATTGGAGAAGATTTATGTACAATAAACATCAAAATAGATGAAAGACATCCAACTTTTGGGCCTACCTGGAGATGATAAAGGTTCCTTGAGATGGAAAAGACTTGAGCTATCTGTGGTCTGTCTCTGAGTCTTCATCCATCTGCTGACGAACTCATCTATGAACAGTCCTTTCCTCCCATCTGTGCCCTGCAGGAGATCTCCCATATAATCCTTAATCTCCTCAGCATTTTCGATGGATAGAACATATCTAGACATCAGGATAACACAATTAACATTTAATGTAATAACATTTATTGGGTATTTAGGTCATGTTATATGCAAGCTATTGAAGATATTCAGTAAGTGTACACTACTTGTCAAAAGTACTGATATACGATTCCACATTGACTTGGGGTCATCAGCTCATTAGCTGGTATAAAAGCTAGAAATAAAAAAAATGGTTGTGTGCTCCGCGTAGTAATACAATGATGCATTGATTTGGAGTCATGTGTGCACAAGCTCTTGTTAGAAATCAACAAGTATTCAAATACAACCCTTTTTAAAAAAAATAAAAATATTGAAGAAAAGATATTTAGAAGTAGGACTACATTTCAAATAAAAAAGGTGTGTCCTACTGTAGTAATACTACCTGGTATGAATTTGGAGCCACTGGGATTTGACATGATTTGAAAGCTATTTAAAAAATAAATAAAACTATTTATTTTTGTACTATCAGTCATCAAATGAGGTTTGTGTCATAAGACTTATTTATTATACAAATATTTTCAATATTGTTCACTAACATGGGATAGTAGGGTTTTAATAATAACATTATTGTGGGCAAGGGCTCTGATGTGAGCTTACTGTTCAATTACATTCTAATAGCTTTATTAGCATGACCAATATGACATACAGTACAGCCAAAGCTTTGTACAATTGCGACATCTATAAATAAATATACATTATACATATAATGTTAAATTCATAAACATTTTAAACAAATGCAAGTACGACATCCTGTTACAAAATGTGTCTTTTGTAAATTGTGTAATTTTTGTTATCTTTAATATTTTGTATGCATGTTTTTTGGTTATTATTAAGCTGTCTTTGGCTCTATATTTGCTGTAACAAAGGTAAATGTCTCCTCTGTCGGAAGAATACAATTATTCTGATTCTGTTTCATGTTTTTTTTACAAGGAAAACAATATACCTTCTGAACATGAACTAGGAAAATACAAATAAAAAACACATGACTGCTCTGAAACTGAGGAAGAAGACGCTGGTGAATGTCTGTCAGATATTCAACCTAAAACAAGCTTCTCTTGAAAGTGTGATTTATATTAAATAAAGCCAGACAAGGTAGTGAATGTAAGCACCGGTTATCCGCTAGCCAACAGATAGCTTATACACCTGTCAAACTCTTTACCGGCTACTGTAACAGCTCTAGGCTCAAATGTATTAGAGGAAAGCGGTAGATGTATTTAACACACACATAACTTTGGATAAGCCCCTGACAACACATTGTATGTTATCAAAAAGCAAAGGTAAAACAGCACTAGCAAGCTAGCTGTCATTTCATCTCGGACTCTGGACAGATGCTAGCTGGTTGCCTGTCAGTCTTTAACAGAGTATTCAAACCAGCGATAACTTACTGGACGATGTCTTCACATGCCTCCAGCCCGAACTTGTGGTGTAGCTGGTTCACACACCACTGCAACAATGCCTCCGACATCTTTAACTGAAATACTTTACAGTCAAAGCTCACACCAAAGTTGCGGTGGCTTGTCAAACACAAACTGACTGTGTGTTTCCAGTCGACGACATAACAGAGGCGCACACATTGAAAGTAAGTGCGTGGCAGCAGTTAATTTCTTCCGGGGAAAGAAACCCGTGCTGGGTTAAGGTTCCTCTCAACTTGTATGATTTATCAAACATCGATAATGAGCTGTTGTGTTGAATCTATTAAATGACATAATCATCCAAATGTCAAATAAATGAATTATGAATAAATGCATGAGGTTAACACCGTTGCGGAATTTCTTTGAAATATATGTTTTTATGTGCTCCTTATTTTGTTTTTCTTTTGTTATTATGTATGCATAATAATGAACAAAATACATGTTTTTGTTTTTTTAATAAAATCTAATATATCATTGTTTTCCTATCTATTTTTGATGTGGATATTGGATTTTATTTTTTGCCTAATGTATTCTGTGCACAATTCTTTAATATTTGATCAATACAAATGAAATTAAAAAATATATACATTTTAAGTTACACTCAGCTTTTCACATTTTAATATGTGTATGTGATAACGTGTAATTGGGTGTACCTGTTAAGGTCAGACACTAGATGGCAGTTTTGTAACTTGTAAATAAATGCAGGTAACTTCAGTTAGAACTTTTTTTCTAAAGTTAGAAAAAAACATTTACCAAAGTAAATAATATGCTTACTCTATAATAAGGTGGTGTTTACTAAATAGCCATATCCTTATTTATTGTGTTGGAAAGTAGGTAACATCTGTACAGCAATAAAACCTTTTTATATGTGGTCCCTATCTTCAAATAGAAAAAAACACATGTATGTGTTAAACTTCACAGTACAAAAATCCTACATTTAACATAACATGAAAAAGCAGACTTGGCAGTAATAATTCATTTTTCTAAGAATGTTAAAATAGAAATATGCAAGACGCATTAAGTGAGACAAAGGAACAAGGTTATGCTTACAGTATGACAATATAACTTGTATTAATAGAAATCCAACTTACAACACATAACTGTTTTGGATATACAAGTACTCATATGATGCAACAAATATATTTCAATACAAGATATATAGAGGTACTGTAGATGTTCTGTATAGTACACAGAGTAGATTTTAGTGAGATTAGATGCAGTGTAAAGAACAATAGTACAGGCAACATTACAAAACACAAAATAATAGCATTCATTGTAGGTTTATTAGCAAATTACACCAGTTAAACAATGCTTAGTATCTTCATGTTAAAACAGTACAAGGGTGTTAAATGTAGATAGTTTCCTTTAATATGCCATTTGACTGCGTAATATAAAAGTCAAGCCGTAAATATTTGTTAAGCCATACATACACTTTGCCTTAAATCCTTAATTTGAATTTTGAAATTGTTTTGAGTTTAATATTTGGTTTAATACAAGTCCCAATTAGCTTTCACTTATCCAAATCCTGCCCAATGAGTTTAAAAATGTCAATCTGTGATGAGGGAGATTGGTTTAGGCTTTTTTTGATAAAGCCCTTAATTGAAAAAGTCTTTGGAAATGGCCTCTACAAAGTTGGGTGCTGACATGAGAATTCCAATGGTGCAGAGGATAGTGAACAGAGAGAACGCCATGAGACAAAGCCTGTCGATAACAGCCCCAGCAAATTTCCACTCATTGCACACAGACTCGTCCTCGTCTTGGTTACGGAAGCGTTTGGCAATGTAGCGCACTTCATCCAGGATCTTGGCCATCTCTGGTTCCAGGTAGCCTGCAGACGGGCCCTGACCTGCGGGGAGGAGAATATCCTCCTCACCAGCTCGGCCAACCACCCGCCCGCAGAGGACTCCAGATTCAGCAGAGGTTGCAACTGTAGAGTAGTGGAGGCTTTCCAGGCCACGGCCGCCAACACAGAGCAAGTTGCCATTGTTGGACTGGGAAGTGCTAGCATTGAGCTCCACGCTGCTCCGTGGAGCCTTGTTGTGACAGGCTGAACGTACCCGCTCTTCACCCGGGCGCTTCATGCGCAGGAACCAGGCACACCAGTTCAGGAGAATTACACGGGTCTTTGGGATGAAACAGTAATGAATGAAAAAATGGTTCTTGATAACTTGTGATAAATTAAGGATACATCCACCAAAGAACATACAAGTCTGTCTTCATCTTTCCTTCTACACACACGTTCACTATCACAGAAGCCCAATCAGCTCTTTGTTTCACAGAGGTGCTTCAGATAAAACTAATACTTTTCCCAATCAGTCCAATCCCAATGAAACAGTCATTATATCATTGCCCCAGAAAATAACAGTTTTTTGATTGGTGTCACATACACAACTTCAAATGTCTGGTAGTATAAAGTATATTAAATAGCACATGTTGGTGTTGTATCCTTCATTGATAGGAAACCATTTTTAAAAAGACTATTTGTGAAGATTTGTGTTTATGTTTTCATACTTTCATAACACACTTTAGCATATTTGAACACCTAAACACCTCTCAGCACATTTCATGTTAAAAATACCATCTGGTTTACACAGTGTCCTACTCAAGCAAATGAATATGTATCCTAATGAACCACTGTAAGTGGACTTTAACCTAATAAAAAACTAAAGCAGCATAATCAAAGCTAATCTCGATAGTTTATCATAATGCACTCTACAGTTTTGGGGTGTGGCTCGATGGAAATGACTAAAGTGTTGTTAATGGGGTAGTATAGGTGACAGATAATTGTGTTATATGAAACGACACTCACCCACTTTGGCATCTTGGCTCCATCAGGGTCATGGTGGTGATATTGCAACACAATAACTGTAGCAATTACAGATAGACCAACAATGACCATGGTGGTGGCAAAGTACTGAGCTGGGGGAAAGAGAAAAAGAGGAGAAAAAATAAAATAAATAAATAAAAATAAGCAGGATAAAAACATTTTTCAGTATGAGTTAAAGGGCTCACAGAGTGAAAAACTCCCATCTTGCCTCGAGCACACTTTTTGATGTGTCAGAGAAACTAAACACATTTGCATTTCAATGTTTTAAATATGGTGCCTCTGATCTCTAAATAGAAAGAATCCACGTGTTGGTTGGCTGCTTAAACATACTTATACTGTGACATTGGGAGAACTTCTGATGAAAAATGACTACACACATTTTCACCAGTGTCTTCCCATTGACAGCAGATGACAACCATGGCGCCTGGCTTACCTATTAAAGGCACCGAGTCCGATGTGGCGGGCATAATCTCTGCAACCAGCAGCATAAAGACAGTCAGGGAGAGCAGGACCGTAATGCCTGGCAAGGAGACAAAATCTCAGTAAAAATTCATAACAAAACTATTAAATGCTTAGAGAAGCGTACAAATCACACAGTAATGACAGGGCTTTGTGATTCTTTGATGTTAAATGTCTGCACAAGTTGGATGTAGAAGGTCAGTCAAACGCACATCTCCATATTGCACAAGATTAAGTGTGCTGTTGCCAGATTTTCAGTGTTATGTATACTAAACATTTTTAAAGTTTCCAGTTGTAATATACAGAGTTCCTATTTGATGTTTTCATTTTGTTCCTATTTTGCGTAAAGTCCTCCAATATGTTCCATGTATTTGTGATGCTTCTCTTCTACAAATTGGGTACTGCATTGTAGCCAAATGTGACGGGGAAGCTTATATTGTGTCACAGTCGCTGACTACATCACCTGAGAAGGTTCAAGCACAGAGAGAAAATGGCTTTCTGTTAGAATACCTGTGAGCAGAGTTTTCTCTAATGAGCTGACATCGCTAAGCCACTGGCTCTTTGGATGTCTCACTATAAACCTGAACTTCTCAACAGGATTAAGTCACATCTTAATTAACTGTAGGAATGCCGATAAAAATTGGAGCATGTGAATCCTTTTAAATTTGTATAACCGGTATACTGTAAATATCATATCGAATTATGCATACTGAAGAGAATAACAGTTAGCCATAGTTAACCTACATAAAACAAATGTGGACCTCCATGGGACCTTATTTAGAAAAAGTTATGCATTGAAGTCAATGGAGAGAGAAAGATTATCTTTCGATCCTGTTTGAATTGTGCCACGAATTACACATATGATGTTTGTCAATTTAAAAGATAATTTTGCAAGTCAAAAAAATTAAAACGTGTCGTAAAACTGTGAAGTAACACATTTGTTTGTGTGAAACGCTCAATGAACTACCTCTCCCATCTCGCACCACACACCAAGACGGCCGTCACATTGGCACATTTCACTTCTTTCTTTCAGAATGAGGTGAAAAGTATTAAAAGAGGTGAAAATCACTCCAAGTCTGGGCATGTTGAGAGCTGTACATACACACAAGGAGAGTTAGTCAGTTCCATAAGAGCCAGCATGCAGGACCGGGATTCTGGGATTTGTAGTATTTCTAGTTGCATATTTTTCATAGTCTTATATTTCAACAGTTTTACGACAAACTGTGACTTTTTTGACATGGAAATTATTTGAAGTCGACTTCATTCCAACTTTAAAATGATCACAAGACACAGCTATAAAACTTGTTATTCAGATTTTCGATATATTTTACACTTTGAGATATTTACTTAGTTTGGAGCTTGGTAAAGAGGCTTTCTTCAGATTTTAACATGAGTGTGTATTGCGCAGCTCGTTAAGGCTTACCCCCTGATCCCACCGGAAGCGTCTGCGCTACGCTACGCTGCGGCTGCGGCTGCGCCGTGCTGCGACCTCCTCCTGCGTCATAACCCACCAGGTGCGTTTAAAAACGTTGCGGAAGCGGAGCGTCGTGTGTGCAGCCTTGCAGTTGTTGTTGATTTTGGAATATTTCCTGGACATTTGTACTTCTACAAGTAAGTAGGCTACGTAGTTAAATGGTTTATGTTTGTGTCTGTTTAAATCGTGTTTATTGTTGTTATTTCCTATTTTGTTGTGTTGTAGACTACAGACAAAGTTAATAATAATTGTAATATCCCAGTTATAAACGACATGAATCAAATATATGTTGCTGTATTTTAGTGGTAAAAAAATGCATTCATCATCATAATTATTCTATATATATCATTTACACAGTGCCTGTAAACCGGAGGAGAACGCTGGCATTTCTCCTCCTACTTGAAAGACTACGGAGGGATAGGGGCTGCAAAATTAGTTTGTGTGTGTGTATATATGCTATATATGGTCTGAACGTTCCACTTCCTGCCTGCCCGACATTACCTTACGGCTGCGCCGCGTCAAAAATAGGATTCATCCTATATTTTAGAAATTCCTTGCGGCAAGGAGCTTCTGGGACACTTCGAGCCGCGGCGTAGCACCCATTGACTAGAGTGGCCGCGATCGCTAAAACCGACGCAGCCGCAACGCAACGCAGCGCAGACGCTTCCGGTGGGATCAGGGGGTTAGAGTGCTTTGATCTCAAAACAGAGTGGACGACAGCTTAAAATTCGCACAAAAAAATGTTTTAAACCTGCCATAATTCCCAAACCCTACACTCCTGAGACATAATTTTTCATGACAAACGTAGGAAAACCTCTCATAGGTTGGACAATAAAAAAGAATTAAGAACAAATATCAAACAAAATGCCTCTTGAGGGCATGAAGAGACAAAAACTTCCACCTAGCTCCTAATAGACTCACATGTAAACAATTTCCAGATCTTTCTTCAGAACAGAGAGAAGTAAACTTTAAACAAACTGCTCTCATCTCCACATTTTACACACAAAACCCAAAAAAACAACATATATCAGTTCATTGGGGTTCCCTGATGCTCACGGTCTGTTCATTTTTTGATAGGAGCCATAGTTTTTGAACAGGTGGCAAAATTGTCAGATATAATCCTCAATACATTTATTGCGGCAGTAATATTCCAAACAAACAAAATTCCAAACAAACAAAATTCACTACTACTTACATCTGATATTTGACTCATTCAGCCTACTTTCAGCTGCAGAAACCATTCAACTATTACATTATTCAGCTATTTCAGGACATTGAGGCTATACATGTTGTTTATACCTTTTTAAAAACTTTTCTTTTAAATATTAAGCTTCTTCTCTATTTTTCCTACTCTTCCAGTTTAACATTTCACTTTCAAGTTTTCAACAAAGTCATTGCAATGCATTTGAGCTGTATCAATTGGATTCAAATCATTTCACTTTTCTGCATTTCTCCGCTAAATTCAGCAACACACTTACTTGGTTTTGTAGCTAAAAGCAACTACCATTCAGCTAATAAAATATTCAGCCTTTTCTGAATTTTCAGCTAAATTCAGCCACAAATGTTCACAGTTTACAGCATTCACAAGCATTTTCTGCAGGAAATGCATTTTCTAGTTATTGATTGTTGTACAACAAAATAATAATTGATCAACTATATCTGTGTTTGTGTTTTATTTGATTCCTCCCCGTTTAATTCTTTCCTGTTGTGAGTGCTAAATTGCCACAACATTTTGGAGGTCCGACCGAGATGCCGATGCTGCGAGTTGCTGTGTTTCTCCCAGGAGGTCTCAACTCCCTTGGCCAGGCAGCCCTGAGACGGCTGTGGTAAAATCTCGAGGAATTGAGAAACCAGACTTTTTTAGACAAATTTAAGGGGAAAAAAGCAGAGGAGTGGATTTAAGGCACAGCTATAGTTGATTGTCGTTTGATGGTTGTTTGTTTGGTTTACAGGTATGTTGATAAATGTGTAGTCTGCCTGAGAAGTTTAAGGTTGACTGAGGGACTATGATCTTTGCTAGCGGTAATGACATGTTATGCTGGAGGAATCGCTGTATTTGCTCGTAGTCTTGAATTCTGCCTGAGAAGATCCTAATGATTTTTGTCTTAAGGTTCAGAGATGTATTGGCTGAGGAATACTGATTTGCTTGGACCTCACCGTGGTTCCACCCGCGGAGGATGTCCTAGAGCTGGATTATATGGAGGAGGATGAAGAGGATGCCTCTGAGTTTCTACTATCCGACTCAGATGAGCACGAAGATAACATCTTCGTTTCATCTGCTCAGGCTGCAAAGCCAGAGGCGATGTCCGCTCCCCCGGGCGAAAGCGCACCAGCTTCGCCCTGCCTCAGTATGGACTTGCAGGCCGCGTGCCAACGCGCTGCGTCCAGGCTGGACATCCCCTGGCCTGAAGTGGCCAAGGAGACCTCCAGATCTCGCTATGAGGGGAAGAACTTGCCCCAAGCAGCGAGGATGAAGAGGCAGCTTCTCCCAGTCTTTCCAGAGATGCTGGACGAGGTGTCGGTCTCGTGGAGAGACTGCCCTTTCAGCAACAAGGCCCCAATCCAGGGTGCCTCCTCTTTGGACTTTGAGGGCATGGAGAAGCTCGGCCTGCTCCGCATGCCGCCCATGGAGCCGCTGGTGGCAGCCCACCTCCAACCGCGGCTGTCTTCGGCACAGAGCAGGAACCCCACGCTGCCGACAAAGGCAGACCGTTTCCAGTCAGCAATGACCGAACGAGCCTATAAAGCCGCAGCTTTGTCCGCCAGGGCGCTCAATGTCTCCTCGCTGCTGACCGCCTACCAGGCGGAGCTCTGCGAGGACATAACGAACAAACCTGAGCCTGCCGTGTGGGACGAAATCACAGCGATCACGGACATTTGCCTCCGTGTGCAGCGCTGTGCAGTCCAAGCCACGGGCAAAACACTGGGGATAATGGTGGTACAGGAGAGAGCCAGGTGGCTTAACCTGACGAACCTTCCAGACCGGGAAAAAGAGGACGTCTTGGACATGCCTATTGTTCCCGAGGGCATATTTGGCACCGCTCTGGCTTCGATGCCACAGCGGTGTGAAACCAAAAAGAAGGAGGTTGAGGCTCTCCGGCTTTGTCTTTCCCGAAGGGTCCAGCCGCCGCCTTCAACGGGTTTCGTAATAAACAAAGAAAAGAGCATGTTGTCCCCGGCCCAGACTGTACTCTTCCTGGGCCTACGCCTAAATTCGGTGCCCTTTCCAGCCCGCCTGTCAGCAGAGAGAGTGAAAGCCTTCAGGGCTTGCCTCGCTCATTTCCAGCCACGCAAATATGTTCTCTTCAGATCATGTCTGCGGTTACTGGGGCTCATGGTGTCAGCCATCCTGGGGGTAGGACTGGGACGCTTACACATGAGGGAGTTTCAGCGCTGGGTAGCTGCCCTCAGACTGGACCTGTGAGGGGTCTCTGGAGCAGAGACCTCCAACGGTCACACATAAATTATCTGGAGCTTTTAGCGGTGTTCCTCACCCTGAAACGCTTTCTGCCTTTTCTCAGAGGACATCATGTCCTCGTGAGGACAGACAACACCACAATATCGTATATAAACCGTCAAGGGGGTTTGCGTTCTCTCCAGTTACACATGCTAGCATGCAAACTGATCTTATGGAGCTGCGGACGTCTCCTCTCTCTGAGAGCGACGCACGTACCTGGTGTGATGAACCTCGGGGCAGACCTGCTGTCCAGAGGTGCACCACTATATGCAGACTGGACTCTACATCCAATAATTGTGAGTCAGCTGTGGGTGCGTTACGGCCGGGCCGCGGTGGATCTGTTCGCATCAAAAGAAAATGCTCAATGTCAGCTGTTCTTTTCAATGCGCAATTTAAACGCACCGTTAGGCGTGGACGCGCTCGCACATGTTTGGCCTCCGGTCCTTCTGTACGCGTTCCCACCCCTGGCTCTGATACCCCCAACTCTGGCCAGAGTGAGAGAACAACGACACACACTGATCCTAATAGCTCCACACTGGCCTGCAATGTACTGGCTGGCGGAGATATATCAGCTGCTGTGCGGGCAGCCGTGGCAGCTCCCACTACGCAGGGACATACTGTCTCAGGCGGGGGGGACGATTTTTCACCCACACCCAGAACGCTTGGCACTATGGGCCTGGCCCGTGAGTGGTATAACCTGAATACAGTGGGGCTTCCTCAGAAGGTGATAAACACTATTCAGAGTGCAAGAGCTTCCTCCACCAGGTCCCTCTATGACTGTAAGTGGAGGGTGTTTGAGGAGTGGTGCCTTCAAAAGGGACACATCTCTTTTCAATGTCCTGTCGCGGTGATTCTATAATTTCTACAGGACCTGATTGATAAACACAGAGCTTTCTCTACGATCAAAGTGTACCTGGCTGATATTGCTGCATGCCATGTGGGCTTTGAGGGAAAGACGGCTAGCCAACATCCCTTGGTCTGCCGTTTTATGAAAGGGGCTCGCAGGCTCCTCCCTGTTTCCAGGTCACTGGTGCCCTTATGGGACTTGGCAGTGGTTTTAGATGGGCTCACTCGACCTCCATTTGAACCCCTGGAAGAAGCTGACATGAAACACCTGTCACTGAAGACAGTGTTGTTACTGGCTCTGGCATCTGCCAAGCGAGTCAGTGACATTCATGCGCCCTCTGTACATCCTTCACGCACTCAGTTTGCCCCGGGGCAAACGAGAGTGTTGCTGAAGCCCAACCCTGCCTTTGTACCTAAGGTGGTTGGCTCATGTACCCCCATTGACCTTGAGGCATTTCCTCCACCGCTGTGTTCCTCTGAAGAACAGCGGCCGAATTTGCTGTGCCCAGTCCGTGCTTTACGCACCTATTTGGACAGGTCAAAAGAGTTTTGATGCAATGACCAACTCTTTGTATCCTGGGCTAACCCTCATAAGGGCAAGCCCGTTACCAGGCAACGGCTCTCCCACTGGATTGTGGAAGCGATTGCTCTGGCTTATACGAGTCAGGGTTTGCAGGCACCAACAGGCCTGCATGCTCATTCTACTTGTGGACTGGCTACATCCTGGGCTTTGTTCAAGGGTGTTTCCATCCAGGACATTTGTGCAGCAGCGAGCTGGTCTTCACCGCTCACTTTTGTCCGCTTTTACAGGCTAGATGTCTCTGCTCCAAGTGTGGCCCACACAGTGCTGGGCCCCGTGTTGGGACAGGGTTCTACCTGTTAAGTTCTGGTTGTTTTGGTGATTTTCGTAAGTAACCTATAGTTTTATCAGCCGTGAAAGCAGCAGTGTGTCTGTTTGCTAATTTCTCTGATGCCTGAAAGAAGGAGTGAGTTTAAAAATAAGGAGTAGAAGCTCAATGAGTGATCTGAAGTTGGAATGAATACATTGAAATTAATAGATCAATGTGTGATTTTATGTAGTAGCTATATTGAAATAAATAAGAAACAATAATTTGTTGTTTTTAGCATAGTTTTTGTAGGATACAGTTACGTCACATTGTGTTTTTTTGAAGTTTTGAGAACTGATTGTTACCATTGCATTGCATTGTGAATTTCATGGTATTTATCATTAACTAAGAATTGTACTTAATTATATTTCAAAGGAAAAAGTTATATTACATACAGTAACATTAAGGGAAAGTAAAAAGAGATTTACTGAGTATATGAAGTAGCTATATTGAAATAAAAAGATTTAGTTTTTATTTTCAACTAGAATAGATATAGACAGAAGAGTAAGAAAGAACACATTTTTGTTATATATATATATGATATATAAGTAAAAATAAGAATAACTAAATGAAAGGGTTACAAATCATTAGGGGGTCGCTATGGGCACTAATAGCATTTTTGCCAAAATGGCATGGCAATTTGGGATTTCCTCAAAGTGGGAGTTTTCACCATGCCTCCTTGATATCACTGCGAAAAAGAATGTCGAAAAGATTTGAAGAAAAGATTAAAAAAGCAAAAGTAAGGGCCTGCAAAAAAGTTAACAAGAAATGGTCTATACAGCTTGAGAGTTTGAAACTGTGGGAAAAGGAAGCTGAAAATAGGAAGTGTTGAGCAAGTTTGTAAGAGCGTTAGAGTGTTTGTCTCATTGAGTACTGATGATGCAAGTGAAACAATTATAAAAATGACTCCTCGAGGCCTGATTGAAGAGGTGACAGGCTCAACTTATTACGCATCGCCATTTTCTAGGGTTGTTGCAGATTTTGAGCCAAAATGGTTTCAAGATGTCTCTTTTGAAAAATCTGACATAACAATGTTGAAAGACCTCATTGATCAGCCTCGCCCGTTTGCCCCCCCCCTGATTGGGATTTTGAGTACATGACAGAGTGCCTTGGGGTCTGGAGCGCCATGGGTCGAAAGGTCAGCCACACAAATCAGATGATTCATAGCCGGCCAAAAACAAAATGAAGGGGGGGATAATGTAAACAAAGCTGAAACTGTTGCAAATACCCTTGGGGCTTTGTCACCCCCACCATACAGGGGGCTGCTAGAACAAGCTATGAAGCAGCCTGCTTCTCCAAGCACAGTAAAATCCCCTTTCCCTTTCTGGGCCAATACTACTCCAAACAATGGAAAGACAAGATCAGGAACTGTTTATCAGTCAGGTGCACCACCACAGCCACATTTCTTATCTATGCCTGAAGAACAATCTGAAGTAAACAACTTGATGCTTGGACCAATGATAGAATGTCCAAACGGTACGGGAGGTGTACAGCATGTTTACAGACCATGGAAAGTTGCAGAATTACAAGCCATTATTGAAAAACTCCCAGAACCAAAGAATAATGGGAAAGTATTTGCCAACGTGCAGACCTACTTCAGCTGAAATGGAGCATGTCTGCTCAACTAAGATGGGTCTTGGTTGGGGCGAATTCCGACCTGCTAATTGGGATGCAACTGCTGCATGGAGTACTGACAATACTTCCACCTATCAGACTCAGCTTGCAGCTTTACGCTATTCACTAGAGATGAAATACAAGCCAATGATAAATATGACAACTGTGAACCAATGTACACAAAAATCAGGGGAAATGTTTGGTGATTATTTCTCAAGAAAGCTTAAAGTGTTCAATGCACACAGTGGAAATGAACAACCACCCACTACTGTTGATGATTCAGTATGGGAAAGACAATTGGTCCAGACTTTGGTGGATGGATTGTTAGCAGAGATAAGAGCTATTTTTGTCAGGTACAGAGATACCTGTCACAGGTGTCACCAAAAAGGCCATTGGGCCCAGGATTGCACTGAAATACTACCACAGGAATGGGATAATGATCAAAGAAAATCATACCCACCAATTGGAGATTTGCCAACAAGAACCGCCCATTTCAAAGATCATGACTTCCCGAGCAAGCCTTAGATTCCACTGCCATTCTACAGGAAGATAGTGAAAGTCCCCAACCAAATGTTTCTGAAATAACTAATCAGTTCTACCTTTCTCTTTGCTACAAATCTGAAGAACTTCCAATGCTCAAAATAACAATTCACGGCAAAAGCTACGAGATTTTGGCTGATACAGGAGCAACTGAATCTTCATTGAGATCAATAACAGAGGATTTTGAGATGACTAAGGACATAAAGACCTTTATTGGAGTTACAGGCACACCTATAACATGTGGAGTGACTAAGCTATGTCCAGTTGAATGCAAAGACTTTGATGTTTCAAATATACGTCACAAATTCGTGATTGTGCCAGATTGTCCAGTAAATCTGGCAGAAAGACATCTGCTGTGTGCGCGCCTGACTATTGTATGCAATGACAATGGTTTAGAGTTGAGGAAATCTGAGGTTGTTGACAAGCTTTTTGATCTTATGGCATGCCACTCCCCAAGCACTCCTGAGTCTATTAAAAACCACCTGGCGTTGAACGGGGTCCCAGAACAGTTATGGTCTACGCATAAGTATGAAGTGGGTCTAATTAAGGATGCAACACTGTGGTGTCTAGACATTTATGTTAAGTTAATTTATTTAGTTCAGTCCTTTTGTCTTTTGCTTTGTCTTGTGAATTCCTGTTTTATTTTGTAGTAACCTTTCCCTCTCGTTTCAGAGCCATTCCTGCCCTTGTGTGTTTTTCCCCCCAGTGTGATTGTCAGCCCCTCCCTTAATTGTTGCCACCTGTGTCCCCTTACCTAGTGTGTATATATAGTCTGCGTCTCCCTTTGTCCTGTGCCAGTTTGTCTTGTCTCGTCAAGCCTGCCAGTCATTCCTTGATCGTGTTAAGTATATTTTTGATAGACTCCTTTGGTTTCATTTTTGATAGTCCATGTAGATGTTTTTGTTTAGAGTTTTGATCCTCCCTGTGAGCGTTTTGTGTTTTGCCTTTATTAAAATACCTTGTTAATCCTGACCTGTTTCTGGTGTTGTGCGTTTGGGTCCTGAGCCTTGTGACATTCTTAACAAACACCAATGGTTGTGGTTCCTAAATGTGATTACCGACCTAATAAACGGCAGTAGCCTCTGAGACCTGATGCAGAGGAAGGCATGGCTCCCATTATTGAGCAACTCCTAAAAGATGGAATAATTGTTCCAGCGCCAACATCTCCATCTAATACTCCACTTTTCCCAGTAAAAAAGGCTGATGGTGAAACTTGGCAACCTGTTCATGATTTGCGTGCTGTAAATGAAGCTGTATTTGCTCGAGCACCTGTTGTACCTAACCCAGCAACAATCTTATCTTCAGTACCTGGCAATGCAGATTGGTTCACTGTGATAGATTTGGCTAATGCATTTTTCAGTGTTCCAGTTGATCCTGAATCTCAACATTGGTTTGCATTTACATTCAAAAACAAAAAGTACAAGTGGACTCGATGATGTCCACAGGGCTATTCAGAATCGCTGACAGTATATTTAGCTTCCTTGCAAGAGAATATGGCTGGTTTTATGTTTCCTAGGAACAGTACCTTAATTCAGTACATTGATGATTTGTTGGTATGCTCAACATCTGAGGAGAATTGTACTGTTGACACAAATGCGTTGTTACATTATTTGGCTTCACAGGGGCACAAAGCGTCCCAACGAAAACTCAAATTGGTGAAAAAACAAGTGCACTATATAGGACATGAGATGTCTCAAAACAGACGAACATTTGGCAAAGACAGAATTAAAGCGGTATTGTCAATACCTAAACCACTGACAAAAAAGCAAGCGCTATCTTTTTTGGGATGCACAGGCTATTGTCGACAATGGATTTGTAATTACGCAAAGTTATCTCAACCATTGTCAGAAATTGCGCATGCGACAACACTGACTGCAAACGACTCAGTGACTTGGACTTCTGACGCTACTGACTCGTTTGAAAAACTGAAGGAAGCGTTAGCTTCTGCTCCTGCCTTAGGCATACCTGACCTGTCTAAAGATTGTAGCTTAGCAGTGGATGAGAAGAATGGGTACTATAATACTGTCCTGCTTCAGAAACATGGCGACAAACTTAAACCAGTTGCTTACTATTCGCAGAGACTTTCCGCAATTGTGAGAGGTCTTCCTACTTGTTCTATATCTGTGTTTGTGTTTTATTTGATTCCTCTCCGTTTCATTCTTTCCTGTTGTGAGTGCTAAATTGCCACAACAGACATATGCATGGCGGCATCTTGGTCAACGCCAGGCCCCTTCATAAAGTTTGATCTCTTGGACATGTCTGGCTCCTTTTCATCGTCTGTGCTTGCTGGGGCAACGCAGGACTGGTGAGGAGGGAGGGGGGGCTGTGGGTCAGTGGGCATCTGACCTCCTCCCCGGACATAATGCGCTTGTGTTTTTCCCCGGGCCCCCGGGGGACGTGACGTGCACATGGGCCCATAGGGGCTGGAGGACTCTTTTTCCCCTGCTTTAGGGCAGGAGGGGGGAGTCCTCCACGTTATAGCACACCTCCGCGGGGTAAGCGCGTCAGGGTGTGCTCTGTCAGCCGCAGCCTCTTTCCTCTCCATGGTTACGACCGAGGGAGAGGTGAGTGAGGCACAGCGGCTGCTAACCAGAAACAGTGAGATGGAACAGTGTTGTTGTGGGACGACAGCGCGTGTATACATTGGGAGGGACTCCGCCCACTGTACCCATAGAGTCCAGTAGAGGGCGGAGCCTGTGAGAGATATAACGAGGGGTTACGTATGGTAACCCTTGTTACATAAACACAGGCGGAGCCCTCTACCTCTGGGGCCCTGTCTGTCCTATGCTGCTTGCTGAAGAGAAGTAAAGGATGGCAGTGAGGAGGCGAGGCCTCCGTTTATGCGGTGAGATGCACGCGCGTTCAGGTAGGCCCGCCCAGGGGCCGGCTACGTCTATAAAGTCTCAGTGAATGAATGTTTGCATGATAGGATCGAGGGGAGTACAGGGCTCCGCCTGTGTTTATATAACAAGGGTTACCATACGTAACCCCTCGTTTTTGCAGTAATGTTGTTAGGTTACAGTAAAAAGTCAATGAATTTCAAGAAAATCTGTCAGCTCACTAAGGCACTTAACATTAATGATTTAAGAAACTATGTAATGGGTCAGATGTGAAATAGCAACACAAGCAACGTGTCAACTCTGATGTCAGGATCTGGGCCACTTTGTGTAGGGCAGAGCTGGACAAGTATATGAAGAACGCTGAATACCTACACATTATATTAGCAATGCAATGGCAGAATCCAATAGTATGGAATAGTATGTGTTAGTTATGTGTACATTTTTTGACGATAGAGTTGAGTGAGTGTTGCACCACAGCTTGCTGAGGGGTGATGAGAGGGATGTTTCTCATTCATATGGATTACGAATGATTGAATCATTGGTCTCTAGCAGCAGCCAAGGAGACACAGAGAGAAACACATTTCTGCTTTGGCATGCAACGATTAGAAACTAATGCAGCCTAAAAATACTTCACAAACAATTCTGAATGTTCTCATTAACTGGTGCATGTACTTGAATAACAAAATTGTGCCCACATATTCAGTAATGTCTTACACTCTGAATATTTTCTCTACGTTTTTAAAACTACTTACAGATCAAAAACAAACAAATTTAGTAGCGCCTGCTTGGAGGTATGCGCCATTGCCCATGGGTCCTCTGAATTCCCTCATACAAGTAATAGGGATGTCATATTCTACCTCTTTTATATAGGAACAAAAAATATGTGAGAACAATCTTTCACAAAAATAAAATGTATCTCTAAATTGCATCAACCCCTCCATTTACAGTAATATAAGTTCATAAAAAATTATGTATTGCACTATAGGAGAGTATCATTGGATTGCATTAAAGTCTCTAAGCGTCACTGTGTTTTTTGCCACTAATTAAGGAAAGGGCTGTACATTTAAAATGTCAAAGCATCATGAAGAAAATCAGCTGAAGGTTATGTACTGCAATTAATGACGTGCACTATTTCCATAATGTTGCCAAAAATGAAAGTGTGTGTGTTTGTGTGTGAGGGTGAACCTAGTGAAATCTTCTCCCCAGAGTCAGCAGGCAGGAGGAAGACGAGCAGGGCCAGGGTGGAGATGAGGACGCAGGGGATGAGCAGGTTGAGGCCGTAGTAGAGGGTCCGTCTGCGCATCACAACAGTGAAGGTGACGTCCGGGTACGGCTCCTCGCAGCAGTCGTAGAAACGCTCGTTCTTCCGTCCTGGAACCCCTGTGAGACAAAACACAGTAAGCTATGGAGGAATTTTTTTATTTGCAATCCTCTGCACTTCACACTCAGCAGTCTCTTCTTACCGACAAGATCCCACTCTCCATTGGCAATGTAGCCAGTGATATCCGCCTCCACCATCTTCAGGTCCAGAGACCAGCCCCCGTATGTCCAGGAACCAAACTTCAGGTCACATCTCTGGACATCAAAGGGGAACCAGCGAACATCAATGTAGCAGGTGCTCTTGAAGATGCCTGGTGTGGGGAGAAACATTGGAGGAACACTTTCTTTGATATGCAGGACACTTCCCCTGCTACTTAAGAGACACAGACATGGATGGAGTTATATTCAGAGCTCTGATAGAGATTCAACTTATCTAGACCATAAGTGTAGTAAATCCCCCTGCCTTTTTTTGGTCTTGTGGAGGCAGGGCTTAGCCTCCACCACACCTGATACAACTTAAAGTGGACCTATCATGCTATATTTGAAATATATATTGTAGGGCCATACCTATACAAAACATGTCTGTGAAGTTTTTTTTTCAAAATACCAAACAGTTCACCCATTGTAGCCATGCCTCATACTGCTCAAACACCTCTTTTGAAGCCCTGTTAGAGAAACGCGGATCTTGGGTCCTTAGCTTGAAAAAAATAAATAAGAGGAGGCGGAGCTAATGCCTGATGAGAATTCTACCGGAGATAAAGTTAAATTCTGCTGTGATAAAACACCATCCTGTTTAAACCACGCCAAGGATTATTTCTGAAACAGTATGGAGCTCAAATGCTTTTTCTCTTGCAGGTTTATCACAAGGTGAGTTCTTTTTTTATTACCTGCTTTTTAAACACATGTGCTCTTCAGTACAGGTTAGCTCTGAGTGTTAGCGAGGCTTGCTAATGTAAACAAAGACGTCCAAAACACGTCAGGCATTGTTTCTGATAGCAACTTTCTGTGGGTCCACCGACGTCAGTTTGGATGGACACATATGTATGTATAAAATACATCACAAAGTGCATTTTGCATGATAGGTGCCCTTTACGGCCTGTAATCAGCAGTGCTCAGACTCTCTCCAGTTTCTGCAGCAGCTTGCTGATCCCCATGGGCTCTCTTCACATGCTGAACATTGATGCATATTTTGGGTAAGTTGTGATTATGTTTATTGGTGGCTTATCCTTATCCTGCAAAAGCAATGTTTGATTTGTTGTACCAGATCGTTGAAGCCCTTCCTGATTTCTATTTTGTGTTTTAGCCTTAAAATCATCACCTTCACCATCTACATAGATGGTCGACTCTATTGCATGTGAAGAAATAAATGCTTAAACTGCTCTCACTGGTGGTCCTCATACTTTGAATGGTATGCCAATGCAGAGGCACTTCAGGGACCCTCCCTAAAACTACCAGCTAGTTTTTACAATAGGTAAAAGGAAAAAAAAAGAGAAAAGGAAATGACAGAGGCCAGCAGCTCAAGAGGCAGCAAGAAAGGTTTTACTCCAGCAAGTTATGGAGCTCACGTGCCATACATCCTAAGGAGGGTAACAAATCCAATACGACAATGAGATGAAAGTGGCCGGTAATTCTTCAGGAGAGACAAGCCCCAAACTCATTTCCATCCATGTTTAAGAAAGATATGAGACGTCGGCAGTAAACAAAGTCTCTCTCCGCTCTCTTAGAGCCATGAAGATGATAAACCTCAGCAGGGAATCAATTGAGAAGGGGAGCAGAAAAAAATGTAATGACTTATTTTTTACTGGACTGAACCAAGACATCTTATCAGGAAATGATATGGAACAGCCGTCGAGGTCCCATCTGCATAAAGCTTACCCATTGAATGCAGTTGAGTTGAGCTCCAGTGGCGACTGGCTATTTTGTAACAATATGACAAGGTTCATTTGGAACAGTTGAGAGACGGTATGCTTGAGACAGAGGCAATCAACCCAGAATAAATTCAATGATGGAGCTATTTACGCGAGTATTGATTAAGATGCTGCGGTGAGGTCTGCCAGGGAGAGCAGTAATCACCAGCTGTGACAGGAAGGCCTTCTCATTCAATGTGTTCCCGTGCATGCATGTGTGTGTATGTGTGTTAAAATACACAGATGGGTTCATTTGTCTTGTAAGACCGCAGAGACAGGCAGAAGTGAGCCAGAAGGGGCTTGTTCAAGAGGAGTGCATCACTGATTAAAGCATCACTTACAGAGCTTGGTGGTGTGAGCCATGTGTTTGAAGCATATGAAAATAAATTACTGTTATTGAACATTTTAAACACAAAGGGATCATATCATAACAGTTCAACAATTTAGGGAAATACATTATTATTATATTTCTGCACTGTGGTTTGTACTTGTTTAAGTTTTGTCTAGTTTCTGAACAGATATGATGAGCTGTGAGCTTGAGTGCTAACAGCTAACGGCTGATGTTTTGGTTTTGTGGTTCGCATTGAAGATGACGTCACGGCAGTTTTATGCAGCATCGCTCCGCCCGCCGAACAGCCGATCGCCCCGCCTACACTGCGTTACTATAGTTACTACCCCAGTAACTAAACTCTAATGGAAACACAGCATAAAGTGAGCCTAACCATACCGTACTAAGCCGTGCTAGGTCCTGCAGTGGAAAAGCGCCATTACATATAAGTCTGAGGTGTTTCCTAAAACAAGTAGCAAGTCTTACAATTTGGAATCTTTCTTTCATCTGTTTTTACTGACCTGTCAGGACTGATTTAATAGCTCTTACCTGGAGGTAGGTAGGAACAGGTGCCCGAGGAGTTGACCAAAATGTTGGTGTGAAACGTAGCATCGAATCTTTCATCAGCACTGTGGAAAACATACAGCTACATCAGTTTTTACTGCGGCGTTAACCAAAGTGCAGCTTCAGTGGAAAACATTTTAATAAATTCATGATGTAACCTTTGAGAGACCCAGTTTTAATCATGAAGATGCAAAACTAATTTGGATGAGCCACACACAGCGAGCAGAAGATATTTGGTTTTGTATATTTTTCTATCTCATTATAGCAGCAGCAGGTACACGAAGAGTCAGAAGGGATGCATGCAACAACATGTCCCTGGAGATGGTTATTCAGAATTCAAATTCTCCCCCTGATTCACTTCCCCTAAATAAACTCCCAAGAGCTTAAAGCATGGTTGAGCTGAAGTTGAAAGTGAAAAAGACTAACTTTGAGCAGTATCTCATTAAAATACTCTGAAATTAAGGCTTTCCTCAGCGGGACAATGAAAAATGAAGTGCTTTGCCATTCATCAGTAACATGTCTAGCCACATGAATAGATTGTATTTATTTTATTCTGAGGGCTTTTTATTTCATGCAGAACAGAAGGTGAATTTTCAGAATCTGGTGTGGATTAAAGTTGTATTATTGTATTTAATTTTTTATTTATTATTAAAGGAAAAAAAACAGTTGTGAAATGCTTTTTTATGGCAACATAAAAAAAGAAAATGTTCAATTTCTTATGGCGCTATCACACTAATGCGGTTCCAGGGCCGGTTCGGAGCTAGAGCCTGAAAAGCACAAGTTTTTCCTGTTCACACCGCAGCGGAGCCGCCTCTAAGCTCCAGAATCCGGTTCGTTTCAAGCACCAAAAGATTGTCGGTCTAGAAGCAAGAACCGCATATGTCACGCTTACGTCTGAGGGGGGTGAGATTAACCTGAGCTAACAGTTAAGGTGAGTACCGCAAATACAAGTTGTAACAAGCAGTAGTGCCGAGCAAAGTGACTAGAACGCAAAACGTTTTTTTATTTGTAGCCTACCTTACTTTGACCATCCGTCTGCTGTCATTGATCATTGTGGAGAGCAGGCAGACGTTTTGTTTTGTATTATAGCAGCTATTGGATGGAATCAATTAATGGGCTGCACAAGTTGTCATGTCTGACTATCACAAGTAGAATCATAATGAAAAATACGCCGGTAAAATGTGCCTGTAGAAAACGGCTTATGCCACAATAGGATAGCAACAACAAGTAGTCAAGATAGTCAGTTTAGCTTTGGTTGCTATGCTAACATCACCCATTTTATACCAGAGAAACTTTAATAACAGCGTTGTGATGCCAAACAGCGTCAATTCAGACTGAAACACATTCACTTGAATTGGGGATATGTATCAGCTGTTTATGTGACAGTCAGACAGTGAATACTTTACAACGGCCGCTGCCGTGTGAGCTAACCCGGAGCTAACGGGAGAATAAACTCGGTAAAGTATCGGTCGGTAAATGCCGCTGAAACACATTAATAAACAATGAACCACGGCACTCTGGAGAAAAGTATAAGGTTGGAGAAGTCGTTATTTAATTTAATCTGGCTTCGTATGATTAAAAGCAATACGATCATCGCCCCGACGCAGTCCCCAATTGTTGTTGTAGCGCCGTAACACCGCTGGGGAGAAAATCAGCGACGTAAACGGTGACGTCATGACGCAGCAGCGGCAGCACCAGTCGGGCTCAGGGCGGTGTGAACAAAACGGGGTCTGTAAAGAAAAACCGATTCCGAACCAGAAAAGCTCTAGCACGGAGCTAGAACGGGAATCTCGTTGGTGTGAAAGCCCTATTAGAGCTTCTCTTATGTGTATCTTCAGGTTTGATTGCACAAGGGATCCGTCTAAACAGCATAAATGACTAAAACAGTCATGAGTCACTCATTTTAACTTTAGAGTTGCCACCTGCTTCATTTGTGGGATTTGATCATTAAAAAACAATGAAAAAAAGGGAATCTAAGCCTGTTTGTTCCATCTGTGGGGAGGTTTCATCTGCAAAAATGTCAAGAGCAAAAGGGGGAACTTCACAGAGCTTAAAGTCCTGCTGACAGAAATCAGCAGACGTAAACATAACAAATCAAGCAGTCAAAAGGTACATCACCATGTTTCAGGTATAGTGAAATGTAAGCACTCAAAGGGATAGTATTTATTTGTTGTGATTTTTTTCTCATGAGGCCCTAATGTGTTTCTTAATGACACATCTTCAACACAAGATAACAGTGCCAACACAATTCCCTTATGTTTAGGAAAAATAATGTAATCTGCGTCTAAAGAATCACAGCCAGTGCCATTGTAATGGTTGTTATTAATTATAGAGCATAATCCATAGCATAATCCCTCTGAGATCCTCCCCATTATATTGTGTAGAGGACCATGCATGCATGCTGAGTCCGACACCATGCATATCCAATTACAGGGAAGCTCTAAGCCAATGGCTCCTTAAAATACGTACCTGTTATACAGCAGGATGTCTGGCTTCCAAATGAGATTGTCAGGAAATCTCACATTGTTCACACCTGCATAATCTGATGAATTCCACCGCAGGTAAAAATCATCCCAGTACTGTGGGACGCAAAAACATAATGTACTTATCATATTTCACATATATCCATAACATGACCTGTATGTGGCTCTGCGTTAGGAAAGCTTTGCCTGAAAGCTCGACCTGGGATTCACTGTATCACTAGTGTGTACTAGCAGCAGCGACAGCTACTATAATGGGTAATATAAATGTATGTGACAGCAGCTACGGGTAACATAATGCAGTGACATGCTACAAGAATTGTGTTCAATTTCTGTGTCAGGTATAGCAACTTCTGCCCAACTTTCCACAATTGCATGCTATTCAAACTGTATGAAGCACAAAGCAATGGATATGTAATACTGTACATCTTTGAGTGATTTTCAATACATATAAATGAGCTACAGGTTGTAACATCAGCTGACATTTAGACACATTAGTGGAATTTAAGTTTGTGCACAGAATATCAATGCAGTGAAGAGGCATAACACCTGGATCTCAAACTAATTAGCAATGTCACTGTTTTAATATGTGTCATTGAAATTATCAAACAGAACATAATCTCCTTAGTAGGTGAAACTGTACAATGAGTGTACATTAAAACACAAGTAAAATACTGAATATTTCACCATGTCTGACTCTTTGAAAAACAGAAAGCTTTGAAATCTGCCATGTGCTACACTCTCACATTCTTTCTCATTGGATTTGGGGTTTAGCCCTCCTCTGAAAATCCCATTGTTTAAGCGAACCTCCTTTACCAAAACATTGCACTCAGATTTTTTACATCTTGAGGAAGTGCATTATTATAAAAAGGCTTTGGCTTATCCTTTATAATTTATTTTCAATTTACTCAAACCATCATGGAATTCAAATAAAGGCTGTTATCAGCAAGGAGAAATATAAAGGTCAGTCGTAAATGAAGGCTGGGCAAAATATATGAAGGGATCATTTGGTTCATTCATAATAAAGTGCATTTTTCCCTTATTAACAGAAATACTAAACTCAATCACAAACCACATATTTACCATCTGCTTCTACTTTTGACATACTAGCTAGCCTACACCAATTACATTTAAAAGAATGATATAATTTGTCAATGTGATCATGTACTGTGTGGTTCTGTAACCTTACAGAACTATATGTGACTTCCAGAGATAAACATCTTTAAGAAGCAACATACTGTATCTTGACACCAATAGAGATGCTGCTTCGAATGTTGACTGCGTAATCTTGTGTTTGTACCAAAGTCGATTGTGTGAGGTGTGGAGAGTGAGAGAGATCGAGGGAGACTGCTGCTCTGATTCGACGGGGTGATTTAAAGCAGACCAAGCCGCCTTGAAACAGCTTACTGACAGTGCAGCAGCAGGGAGCCACTCAGCCACTGTCACACAATGGACCGGCTGTGATGAAATGTGTGTGCTGCGTTCATACACCCTATCTCAAGGAGGAGAAAGTGAGGAAACTGTGGGTGGTGAAATGGAAAATACTTGTAAATAAAACTATCTGGCAATAACTGCACATTCATTATGTATACATGCACAAACAAATACCAGCTAAAAGGCTAAAGTTTAAGTTACAGTGTATTTACAAAGTTTCTTTCAAATCTATAAAGCAAATATGTGGCCACAGCTAGCATGGTTAGCTATAGCTTAGAAAAAAAACTGTAAACAGGAAAAAAAAATAGATAGCATTGCTCCATCCACAGGTAAAGACATTCACCTACCAGCACCTCTGAAGATTAATGATTAACATTTTACATCCTTTTCTGTAATCTGACAAGAATGGACATGTAAGAACCACAATGGGTGTTTTTTGGGGGATAACATGCCTCATTTGACAAGTCTTGTTGCAGCTGTTAGGACTTCAAGAAGTCACATCCAAGAAATAGTCTGTCACATAACCCCCCAAAAAACAGCAGGGTGTACTCGTGATTAAAAATAATTTGTGGACATAAACAGGGTAAGTATAAAATGCATGGATTTATCATTTAAAAAGTACACTATGTGGCCATCAGGTTGTGAATCTAAACGTTTCTATAGTTGTAAGAGAAAAGGCTTACCAGTTGTAGCCAAATGTTGGTTGTCAAAACCTGGTTCTTCTCATCCTGTTAAAAAATAATGAAGTGATATTAACTGTTCAGGTATTTCGTTGTAGGTATCTCTCAATTTAAGTTTCACAATGGAGGAATCATAATTTCTAAGAGCCTTGGGTACAGAGAAGGAATTGACTGTAAAGCTGCAACAACTGTAAAGCAATTCAACTTTGAATTTAGGACCTAAAGACAATCACATTAGACTTAAATGATCCAAAAAGAATGAATGTGAATGGAAGATAATTGGAAACAAACAAATGCCTGCTAGTTTTGACTTTACCAATATTGGAGAAGTGAACATTATTACATATGAGAGTTGATTTTTAGCTGTGAAGTAAAGGAAACAATATTTATATAAGCATAAGACCACCTTGCCCATATGTATACTTAGTGATATGAAGAGTCATTATTAACATACCACATCCATGATCTGCCTGAGGGTTAAGCCGAAGTGAACAGTGAGAGACTGAGAGTCATTGCCGACTGGTCTCACCAGTGGGTTGTAGTTAGACATCAGGTCATGGTACAGTCTGTGCTGATCTGCCCCCTGAAGAGAAACTACAAAAGACAGAGAATCCAGGACAGTAATGTACCTTAGCAATTACTTACCAAAAAAAGGACCAAGTGTATCTGAGTGCTACACTTCACTAACACATACACTATATAGACAAAAGTATTGGACCACCTACACTTTACACCTACAGGAGCTGTTATGACATCCCATTCCAAATTCTTAGGCATTAATATGACGTTGGTCACCCCTTTGCTTTGCAGCTAAAACAGCTTCAACTCTTCTGGTCAAGATTTGGACTGTGTCTGTGGTTCCTAAACATTTCCACTTTGCAATAATACCACTTACAGTTGATTGTGGAATATCTAGGGGAGAAGACATTTCACAAACTGACTTTTTGCAACGTTGGCATCCAATTAGAATACCACGTTCGAATTCAGTGAGCTTTTTACAACCCAATCTTTCACAAATGTATAGGCAGACTGCATGGCTAGGCTTGATTTTATACACCTGTGGCAATGGGACTGAATGAAAAACCTGAATTAAATTATTAAGAGGAGTGTCCCAATACTTTTGTCTTTAGCGTATGTATGCTGTTAGTTAGTGTAATATTTTATTTTGGTGAATACTGTTAGAAATTCAAATCAATGTTTTATGACATAATTTAGTTAAAACATACTGTCAGTTTAAATGCTGTTTTATACTGAAAAGCTGAAGATCTCGCGCACAATGTCTGAAGTCAAGCTTTTATTCTGAAAATCCTTCATCTCCGGTTAGCATGTAGCATGTGGCTAATGTTCATTTTCTTGTAGAAGTGAATTGAGAAGCGAAATGACACGGAGTGTTCCACACTAAAACCTACTGATTTTAACGCTACAACTATAGATGGGGGCCTATTTAACAGCTGAAAATGTGTTTCTCTGCCCTTCTTTCACCCCTGACCAGTGGTGAAAGTGTGCCGGTTGACAGCTCCACCCGTGGAATTTATACTACGAAGGGAAGATATTTTCGTTTGGATTACTGGTCTGGGGGAGGCTCGCGAGTGTGTGTGTGTGTGTGTGTGTGTGTGTGTATACGTGTGTGTGGTTGTGTAATTTTGCATTCGTGTGTATTGTGTTTGTTTCCCGCGGAAACACTCACGAGAAACACCGTCTGTTGTTTTGCCTGCTGTGACGCCAAGTTACTCCGTTCTCCGCTTGTAATTATGCCGTTACAAGCTTTCAAAGTTGTATTTATCATCTGAATTTGCCGAAACAAGTTTAATATTCTGAAAGCCAAGCCTTTGTTTAATTGAAATCAGATGAAAACAAACTTTAACGGACCCTGCCTTGTTATATGATTACTATACACCTTACATTCATAATTTCAGCCGGAGGGAGGGGGGGCGGCGTGTGGAACAGCAGAGTGTGACTGAGAGCTGCCATCTTCCCTTTACGAGCTTCAAACATGTATTTATCGTGTGATTTTGGAAATAAAAGTTTCATATTCTGAAAGCCAAGACTTTGTTTATTTAAAGTCAAACAAAACACCAGAACCCCGAAAAACTATTTTTTTTACGCAAATCCACGTTTATTTTGAAATGAGCCGTTGCGACTTCCGACTGATTTCGATAGAGCGGGTCACATATTTGCTTTTTCCTACTTGATCAGAACAGCGGGAGGAGAAAAGAATGGAGTGACTGAATGACAGCTAGAAAATTAGGCTACGTGGTAATTAAAGCAAAAATGCAAACGACGATTCTTCAGATGTTTAAGAGAAAGGAGACAGATGAAGAAACTCAGAATGTGCTTAAAATTAGAAAAACAACGCCCACAGATGACACAGGTGATGATGCTTATTTAGCCCAGAGAATGGACATGAACCTGGCCATGATGAATATAATAAGTTAGCTAAGTTTGTGTTCAGGGATGCATGAAGCTGGGGGCGGGAGGAGAACAATATGAACCAATGAAGGTCGGGGTAGCATTATAGTACCTGCAAGAAATTCAAACCACTTTCACCCCTGCCCCTGACACAAGAGGTCAACAGCTGTTTCCTCTCTCTGAACCATCACCTGTTTGTAACATTACCGCACCATATTTTTTATTAAAGTAATCCATTTGAAACTTATACTAGAGACTCCATTGGTCTCCTTACTTTTAAACCTTCTCTCCTGGACGCGAGAATAACGAACAAAGCTAATAATACTTTCATAACCTGTAGGATTTGTTGCTATGAAGTCAAAATTCCTGACAGTTCCCAACCATATATTGAGTGAAGCTTTCATAGTTCAGGGTTCCGTGTTATAGCAAGGGGTGGCCCTAAGGGTAGCTCAAATTAAACATTAGGCATTAAGCACATTATCCCAATGATTTGGCAGAGAACTTGTTGTCTGTAGGCATCTCCTCTTATCTTCTCTGCCTTGTGTTGCATCCGGTTATTTCATAAAATAAAAGAAAGACTGAAAGATTAGCTGAAAGTGTGTCTTTGTCCATGACACTATGCCTTTTATCCAACCCGGTAGCTGCCCCCTCCGAACCCCACCAGCCGTAATCAAATTTCATCATGAAGTCCAGCAAGATGACATCAATGTGTGTTTTTTTCCTACGATTTTTCTGCCACACAATCCAGGACATTACTGGCTGTCAGACCACAAAATGAACATTTCTGAGACATTGCATATGTTGCTGATTTGTGGTCATAAAAAGTAAAGCCTTTCTACCTTTATATGAGATTGAACAGCCTTAATAATATCAAAGAGATGGGCAAGGGATTAAAGTACCACATATGCCTGGACATTTAGATGTGTATGCACGTCACGTGCAGACACTAACACGACTTATATGCCTCTTCAGACTCTCGGGGAAGCCTCAATTAACTATAAAGTGTAGAGTGAAGAGTCTGAGTCGAACATTTTCCAAATTCTGAGACGCAGCATGTCTTAAATAATGTGTGTGATAATAACCATTTGAGGAACAGGGTTCTTAAGATTTTTTTCCCAATAGTTTTTTTAATTTGCAGAGAGTGATTTCATTCAGACTTATGATTAGTTTTCTTTTCACAGCACAGGCAGGGATCTGGTTCATACACGGCAATGGAAAAGTTTTGCAACATAATGCGAGAGGCACAACAAGAACATCTTCACTCTGGTCTTTATAAAGAAACAGTCCATGAAAAATGAACTTAGTGTGATATTTCCAGTGACCAGCAGGTCCATGCTGAAAAAACGTTCTATATTAAACTTTCTACCAAGTCTTATTTAAATGTAGGCCTACTAGTGAGGTCATTATACACAATTTGCTTAAACATACAATTTAATCACGATAATAACACTACTATATATGCAATTAGACATTTATTTTTACAATATAATAATTGTACTGGCCGTATCATTACTTTCATATGATCACTTACTTTTGTATAATGCTTATACTTAATTTATATCATGGGTGTGTACTTATCTGACCATATTTGTATTAACGAGTAATTGACTCTTTTTTTAATTAGTCACTCTACTCATCTCAGTTTTGCCTTTTCTCTGCACTGGCTTTAACGATGTAAATGTAGTGCTTTTTTATGTATTGTTTGACGAATAAAGGATATCTGATTCTTTCTGATTCTAATGTCACTTAAACTCGGTATTTGGCACAACAGTTAAGCTATGTAATTATGATTATGATTAATTAATAACATGCAACGTAACAACAACACGTCCCAAAAAAAGAGTTAATTTGCAATTGAAGCACACATTGACAGCCTACCTTTCACAGTGAAGGCGCTGACTGCGAGGAAGAGCAGAAAATGCATTGAGTCCATGTTGGAACCGAGCGAGGAGTGAGAACAGACTAATCCCTCAGTCCGTCTCTGAGCCGAACCTGGCGGGAACCGGAGAATACAGCGTGTGCGTGTGCGTGTGTGTGTGCGTGTGTGTGTGTGTGTGTGTGTGTGTGTGTGTATGCATTAAATAACTCCTCCTTCTAGCTGCTGTTTGGCAGGACAGCCATGATTTGTTGTAGGCAACATCAAGTATCTGTCCACAGCAGTTTGTCTCACAGATTGACCTACTGATAGAGGAGACACTCAGACTAGCCATGTTTAAACATGTACAATGATGTAGATTTTAACTCAATATAGTTGTTGTTACAAAAGTATGTTTTTGACTAATTATAACAAATCAATAGCCCCAATATCTGCTTTTACGTGCATCATTGTCTTGCTTCAAAAAATGTGTTTGAAGACTTGATGGAAGATGATGCACAGGGATGCAGAAAAAGTTGTATAGCGTCATAGGTCTACATCTACAACAATTAGGCGTTTTGTAGAAAATGGTGACATCTTCTGGTCAGTTAACACAACTGTGTATTGAAACTTGAATGGAGTTTTTTGAAGAACTACTCTAGTATCTCATTTTTGAAATTCGTTATTTAAAAAATGTCTATATAAAAAACAATAAACAATATGATGCAACAATTCAATTGGTTTGGAGGGAAATTCATGCCTCATCCATATGGCCAGAATAGAAACAAATATACAACCAACTCTAGAATAAAAAAGCATGATAACACACATAAATATAAATACACTGTTGAAAACCAGGACTGATTGTCTATGTTTCGTTCGGATAAGGATATTTTAATAAGACTTATGGGGATGTGGAGCAGTACTCTTGGGTAATACTGTGATATTTTGTACAATACAGGTTCCACATTAATAAACAAATATATATCATATTGTCAGTGTAATGTCTGATACAGTATGCTTGGTGTTTCGTTGACAGTGAAACATGGAAAACAAGCAGATTAATAATTGAAACCCCATAATGAGACCATGTACACAAAGGCAAATACATTTAAGGATAATATAATACTAAATTAATTTCATGCATCTTATTTGGTTATAAGTAAGCACTGAAAATTTATATATTTATTCCAGTACACTCAAAGTCCTATATTATAAAACTTTAGCAAAGACGAACATTGTGTTAATTGTTTGTGTTATTGTTACAAGGGTTGAATTTGCCTACCAGTCATTTCACTTTACCACAATTCACGTGTAGCTCCTGTGCTGTGGTTTGATTGGTGGAGGAGGCGGGACCGAAGGGCGGGAACAATGCTCCAACACGGAAGTGAAGATGAGTTTTGACATATACAGTCTATGGTTTTGACAGACATTTGTTTACTATAATTTAATACCGTTAACTTTACATCCTTTTAGAACACAGCACGGGAGTACCGTTATTTGGATCAACACTCGCTAACATAAAGCGAAAATGTCTGCAAGAAAACGTCGCAGCAACGATTTAAAAGAGAAAACACAAACTAGGTTTGTACACTTTACATTAAGCTGACGAAAGTGTTACCTTTTTAGCCGTGTTTTGTTAGTGAAGGTCTGGTTAAAGAATGAAGCAAGCAACTATATAATCGATATTAAGAAAGAACATGATTTGTAACCTCTTGTTTGCGATAACAACTCACTATCCGCTCTACTGCTGCTTGTCTGCATCTGTCCAGAAACCAAATATGGAGAATGCATTTAAAGTAAATGAGAGCGATCAGGCGCAGATCCGCTGGTTGCTGGCGCGAATTAGGGTTAACAGCTTAAAATAGTTTAAAAAAAACTTGTTTCTGTAAAGTCTTGTAGCTATTTGTGTTTAATAAACAAGGACTGCATAACAACACTCGGTTGCATGTGACAGATATAAATAGATAGCTGCGGCTGGAGGAGCTTGTGGTTAACCGTGCCTTCCGCTTGTCTCAGTCAGTCTTTGCCCTTTTCCGCTGCTGGTCCTACATGACTCAACCAACTCAGCTCAGTACTACTGTTGCACATTACTGTATTTTATTATTTGGCCAAATAACTATGGTATGCATGTAAACACACTTGGAACTAGAAAGTCACATGAAGACCATCGTTTCACAGCTGTAAACATTGCGTGGATAAGATCCAACATGACATGGGTTCTTCCTTGGCTCATGCTACACCCTTCGGGCAAGTTTAATGATAATAATGTCAGTAGATTTTCCATTATCCTGCTGACAGACCAAAAAACTGAACATAAAACAAACTCCTTGGAAAAGTTATTTATAAAGCCTAAGGACATCAGTTTGCCTTCAAGATTTGAACAGGAAGTCAACAAATTAAATCATGAAATCAGAACAAGTTGAGATACCCAAAAACAAAAGCTAGACTAAATACGGTACAGCATAACTTATGTTGTTATCAGGCCTTATGTCATAAGTAAATGTCATGCACAAAAGAATATAAACTAGCTGTCAATTTAGTAATTGTATTTACATTCAAAATTACAAACAGCTCAAACTAAAAGTGGCACAAGGAGTGCAGCAGGCCAAATGCTAAGGTAACCAAAGCGGCAAATCATTTGTTTATCCCACACATTATTCAGATCTGCTCCAAATGTTGTGGCTTCCTTCTTGGCTCATGCATGACCCTTTGACCAAGTTTTATGAAAACGGGGCAGTAGGTGATATAATCCTGCAAGCAGTCGAACAACCGAACCAGAAAACAT
>CALSBZ010046676.1:837944-875730 GCA_943591055.1 Gobionotothen gibberifrons | reverse complement strand
GAAGTGGTCAGCCAATGGTCCAAACATTAATAGCTGTGATTTCATATTTTCAGACTGCAGGAATAAAGGCAAAAGAACACACAATAGAATGGCACAAATCGTTATTTGGACATTTATTTACAAGTGGATGGTTACATTTATATACATCAGGATGTTGTGCAATTCTCCCATTTCCCCTTTTTTGTTACACTACCATGGCCTTCTAGAATATATATAAGTGAACAACGTACAAAGTATTTTTTCACTTTTAAGTTATAGACCTATGTACCATCTTTGTAAATACACCTATAACTTTTGCCACGTTGTTTCATTACCTTGAAGGATATGCCAAAAAAGTACCTAAATAAAAAGGCAATCTTTTTGTGTTTTTACCTGAAATTACTGCAGTAGGAAACCCTATAGTAAACCTTACTATACTACAGTAATCCCGACATGTCTATCAAACGCTCAACTTCTGTTGTGCCCTTTCGTTTGTAACCGTTGTTTTATCACAATTTCCAATCACTGAAAATGTATTTCAACAGCGCTCCTTGTGGATTGAAGGAACATGTGCCACATCAGAGAAGGAACTTCCACTTTGACCTGTGGTTCTGCCTGACTCTGCAGAACTGGATACTGGACTTTGGAAGACCTATTGTCATGGTAGGGAAGATCAATGTGTATTCAACTTCCCTAATGAAGTTTTAAATGTGAACAAATATATATATTTACTCCATGTTTCATGAGGCAAAACACCAAATAGCCTCTTGTTATCTTATGAATTAGATTTTCCTTCCTCTGGAGTGGTTTCCCCTGAACAAGCCCAGTGCTGGGGACTACTTCCACATGGCCTACAACGTCATAACACCATTCCTAATGCTCAAGGTAAGTGTTAACACAAGTGCTTTGATGATTGTGAATAAGATGAATACAAATTATATTCATTTAAAACTTGTTGAAGAAATGTAAAAACATAGAATTGTATATTTGTGGACCCTCGTTAGAGTACATTAATCTGAGACTGGGATCCATGGTAATGAGGGGGTCTAAGGAGACAAGAACTACGTGCAAAATTAGTATATCATTGTTAATCAAATAATTAAAATATATATATCATCAAACATGATTACACACACATTCCTAGCTCATACATTTGTATAATCAGGCCCACTATGGTAACCACCAGAATAAAACATGGAAACAGCCTCATTCATCTTTAAGGTATAATTAAAATGCAAGGTAATAGCTTTAATTTCAAATCAGGCTTAAATGTATATGAAACAAATTAGAAAACTGGTTTCTCCATAACCTGTTGCTCTATGACACAGCTTCACATATACAGCAGGAGCTAGTTAACCTAAGGTGCCAATTATGAATGACATTTACTGTTGCATATTAATTATGCTAAATCACCTACATTTCTAACAGGGTTTCTGGCAGTGATAGGTTCGCTGTGTGTTGCCTTTGCACTCTTGTTTGATCCCTGCAGGGAAATGACATGACTGTGAATAAGAAACAGTGGACACACACTGTTTGTAGCCTTTGTATATTAAACACTTTTACACTGATAACATTACAGATGTAATGATTTATATTCATCTAAAAAATCTCTTCTAGTTTTACGCTGATATTGTATACATGTAGTAAACTAATTTACCATTCAGGCTCAACAATATGGTCCTTTGTTCTTTCAGTGTTGGATATGATTGGCTTGTAATTGAAAATCCTGTCCATCAATTGCATACAATCACGATGCCAATTGATTATAAGCTTTACAGTATGAGACGGTTATCCGACATGTTACAGTCAGCTGATTAAAGCTGCTCCTGTAACTTAGCTGCCTATATAGGTGATAGATATCCATTTGAGTTTGCTTCAGTTTACTTTAGAATCAAAATATCATCGATCAAGATTTGGGGCATTTCTTTCCTGTTGCCACTTTTTCTAAAGCTAAATTGACACGAAGAAACAAGGCAGCCAACAGTGACAGGCCTGCTTTTGAAGGCACAACACTGAAGTTCATTCATGCATCAACAGAGAGACGTGAAATTCATTTCTCATTATCTGCAGTCTGCCACACCACAGGACTGATAATAACTGCAAAGCATAAATGAAATAAATAAAGCTACATGCTTTTTCTTTTGAAGGAATGGGGGTTAATTTATTGTGAAACAAAAAATATGACTTGTTTTTATGCATATTTTCAGTTGATCTAATTATTTCAAAGTCATGAGACCAAAACAATTGCTAATTTCGCTTAAGACACAGATGGTGTGATATTTACAGAATGTGTGTGTTGCTGCTCCATCCAGCTGATAGAGCGCAGCCCCAGGGCGCTGCCTCGCTCGGCGGTCTACCTCTGCATCATCACGTTCGTCATGGGAGCCAGCATCCACCTGGTGGGAGACTCCATCAACCATCGGCTCCTCCTCAGCGGCTACCAGCTCCACCTGTCAGTCAGAGAGAACCCCATCATCAAAGACCTCAAACCGGCCTCACTGGTGAGTATCTTCATAACGTTTATTTGTTTGTGTAGAGGTGTAGGGTAAATAATTGTCCATGATGAGTGCACCAGGAACACTGGAATAGCCTGAGGAATCTGTCAAACTGTTGTCAGATTTGTTTTTGTTTTTTTCTGCTCGTCATGTTTGGCTAGTGGGTGATATAACTGCTGGGCCCAATGCACATTTTACAGAATCTATGAACATATTTTGAAAAAGAGCTTATCTTACCTGCTTATGACACAAACAAACAACACGAAACATATCAGTATTGTCAGACGTGTTTGATCCAGCAGAATTCATCCCGCTGTCTAAGAGTGCAGCTAATTTTTCTCCTTGACATATCCTGACTCAAAGCACCATAGTTGTGACAATGATGTTATCAACAAGATATTGTAGGTTGATGTACTGTATGGCATACCTGGGGCAGAATACAAGCTCAGAAGCATGGCTTGTTTTATCTCTCTTGTGCTTTCTGGCAAGTGGGTCCCAGAAGACCCTTCAAAAGTATTTTAAATGACTTAAATGTAGTTTTTGATGTTCAAGGTCATCCATTCTAAGCATTTCTTAAAGAAGTCTGACATCTAACAAGGCAAGGAATATCATTGAAGCTTGGGCAGAATAAACAAGTGTGTATTATTTTGATCAGTGTTTTTGTTGATATTTTTCCACGACAATCTACATTGTCCACTACCTATGTTTATTGACAACAAATACTTTAGGTAGCGTACACTTTGCCCTAACGTTTTTTTGCTGGTATCTTGTGTGTGGCTGTGATCCTGTGAAAAAAAGATTGTTTATTCAGCGTTGGTTTGAGCATTGCAGCAGAGAAAAATGTAACTGAATATTTCAGTTATTCAAAACATAATTCAATAATCGTGTTTACAGCAGTCTATTTTTCTATTTATTTTTGCCACAGTAATGGTATTATTTTTTCTTTTAGAAGTATTAAAAAGGTCTTAAAGTAATTAAATAGGTACCCTGCATTAGTGACTTTGTTTACATGCATATTAGCAACAGAAAACGATTAAATGGCCTGCAACAATGGGATTACCAACATCAAGAATCTGATTTATTTATCTATTTATCTATTATACATTTTTTGTTTTATAATAATAATGAGGAAACAATGAATTATATCTATATTATGAAGCAAATCATGTATAAATACAACGCCATATGCATACATACAATGTAACTGACACTGTAATCCCCCTACCCCCCACCCTTCATGTTATTGTCCTGTTCTGTTTGTGATGTGTGTGAGCCATGTCCTTGTCCGTATGTTTTTATATTTGAAAATGTCTAATCAAATATAAATGTTGAATCAAAAAAAAGAATCTGATTCCCTACTCCCTACAAAACATTTGGACAGAAGACATAATAAGATAGATAAAGATATATACTGTATTGGTCAAGCATTACACGAGTTAAACATGTTTAAAAGATTCCACAAGATACAAATATAATAGAAATACAAATGATTAATTTCAGTGTATTAAAAGTGTTTGTTGAATAAGAAACCGGTTGAGGGACGTGATGAATTCAGGCGCTGCAGTGACAGAGTACACAGTTTCTGTTTTCTGCTCCGATGTGTTTGAATTACTAATTTTTATTAAATGTCAGAGTTATTCAAATGTTGTATTTACTTTAATTATTACAAGGATGCACCGCCAAAAGAAATAATTGTCTCCTTCCAGCAGATTGCTGTTGGTTTCCCTGCGTGGTGTCTAGTTAAAAAACACATATTTACAGCATCAAAACATATTAGGTGTCCCTGCATTCAGAGATCTCTTGCTAATACTCTGTGAATCATTGGTTGACTTCTAGCATACATTTATTTTACGTTTGAGTTTGTCAGGTGGAGAAAAAATACATAACAATAACATCACCTACGTATGATCCAAACCCTCTGTTTTCAATATCTGCACAGAAACAACTGTAAGTGAATGTAAACAGAGTATAATTGATGTTTTATTATCAAACACAACAGCTACCATCTGATATCATTTTTTGATTAGGTCAAATCAATTCTCTGATTGCATATTGCTTTTATGCAGACGTCTCTGTTTGAAGGTTTTTAATTTGTTTATGAAGCTGTAGCCTTCTACAGCGTGTGCACTCAAACCACTTTCCGATTTCATACACACTGACCATAGATTGTGTAACAAGTGGAAAAGCATGAATTACTTGCAAGGTGTCTTCTTTTTTGTTACAAAAAAACCAAACAAGTCCAGAGCTCAAAGAAGACATTCAAAGGGATTAAACTAGGGCTGTGCAATTAATCGTATTTTAATCGCAATTACGATTTTGGTCTGCCACAATTACGAAAACAACATAATCGAAAAAAACAATTATTTAGCTTTGCTAGGTTGTGAACATATTTGATCTAATTTATTTGTATTTATCATATTTATATATGTTTAGTATCTTGTGGAAGTGCGCTCCAAAATATTTGTTGATCTTGTTTATTGGTATATATTATTTTGATATTTATTTAAATGTATAATTAATTTTTGTATTGGTTTTTCAGTTGAATTATACGTTCAGGGTAATCAGCAGTTAAAAACATACTGTTGAAATGAATATTTGTATTTGTTTTAAAGTTCAATAAATGGATGTTTTCAAAGTTAATGAATAATCGTATTTAATAATCGTGATATAAATTATTCACCAAAATAATCGTGATTATGATTTTTGCCATAATCGCACAGCCCTAGATTAAACACTACTTTATAAAACTGCATGAGCAGGCTCTGAGGGAGGCTTTGATTGAAATGTAAGGTGTTGGAAATGAATTGATTGGCACGTTCAACTTTTAACAAGGATTCACAATATAATACAAGTGTAATATTGTATTATCAACACGCATTGCTTGTTTCACTGAACAAATACTGTACAGTTAAACAATTTGACATATTTCAAAATAAATGAATGCCTTTTTAAAATAAGATAATGAATTATTCTCCTGTCTGAAGATGTGATTTCCACTTCATTTGTACTATAACAATAGGTGGCACTGTTGCATAAGACTGAGTGGAGGACCACAGCGCTCCCCTATCAACAAAGAGGGCTTTACCATATATTGTGCCATTAAAACATACCTGAGTTTCTTATTACATTCAATATGTTTTTGTCTTGCCTTCACAGATTGACTCCTTTGAGCTGCTGTATTTCTATGACGAGCAGCTCGGACACTTGATGTGGTAGGTCTATATGAGGATTGTTATTGTTGTGTCCATAAGCAGTGCTGGGAAATGACTTGAATATAGCAGAATAAGAGGATGCATAAATCCATCAAGTGTAGATTCAGAGAAGTATAGATGTGCATACACTTATTAGTGTGTTGGAATCAGTAGCTGTTTTCCATGTCTAAATACAGGTCAGATCTAACTATGAGCAGACTGAGCCGGACAGACAGTTTACACCAGCTGTGTGAAGTCCAGAGGTTCGACTTGACCCTAATGCATGCTGCAACAAAGGCAAAACTCAAATGAAGCACTTTTTGAACATTAAAGCATGTAAGCTCGTCACAGTAATCACAAAATACAAACATGAACCTGAAAATGAGCAGAATAGGGCCCTTTTAAAATAAAGTAGAAAAAACTAATTTCCATCATAGCCCAAAGGACCAGAGAACGTTTGGTAATTGACTACCGGTAATTATTTCGGCTCTAGTTTATTTAGTTTGACAAAATCACAGGTTAGAATAGTTTGTCATTGGCACTGTTTCTGTAGGTCATGCCGTTTGATACACTGATTTTGAAAGTGGTTAAGGGAAGCAGTGCTTGAGGTGTCCCGATGATAATTTGAACTCAAACCTGCCAGACACATTTCTGCTGCCACGGTACATTATTTATTCATTATTCTTCAAGAAGTTTAATTTGAGAAACTTTATCAGCCAGTTTTTCTTTTTCTGACCAAAACTTTTCATAAAACTGAGTTAAGTTATCTTTAAAGAGAAAAATACGTGTTCCTATAATCAACCAGCACTGAGTTTAAAAACAAATGCTATGGGCTCAGGCATTGTACTGTAGGCGCTTCGAGATTTGTCTTGGCAGATGAGAAGCACTATATCAATTAAATGTATTATTATTATTGTGCAGCCAGGTTTGCATCATCCCTTCATCATCCTTTTGACAGTTTCTGCCTCTGATTGAATTCTAGGTATATTCCTTTCTTCATCATCCTGTTCATCTATTTCACCGGCTGCTTCACCAAGGCCAGGGAACAGAAGAAGATTCCTGTCTCTGGTTGGCTGTTGCTAGGACCCAGCTCCCTCTACTATTGGTCAGTCTCCTCCTCCTCAACTCTGTGAGACCATCTGTGCATGTTGTCCAAGGTTTTGTTAAAGAATTAGTCAGTCAATTAATGAACCTTGTGTTATCGTTACATTTAAACGGTTGGTCTCTTTAGTAAATTCAAATTTTAGAGATGCCTTTCCAGTTCATGAAAAAAGGGGCACTATGTTCTCTCAGAAGGCTAATGGAGGTCGGTGTGTAAAGCAACAGAAGCGACAATCAAGTTGAACAAAGAGTTAAGCAAGCAAATGTTTGGCATTGCGTTTTTTGTGTGCTTTTTTGTAGTTTTTGTTCAGAAGCGTTTGGACATTTTGTTCTTTTGTGCAATGATTGCCAGTTGAAGGTTTGCAGAAACCTTTACAAAAGGTCCTTTACATAGCAAGTCATTTTGAAAGAAACTATTTAAGTCCCCATTTTGACAACTATTTTATACAGACCTGAATGAATTTCCACCATATGGCTTTGTTTGTAGCAATGAGAACAGGTTTGGTATTAACATATTCATTTTTGCCAGAAATTCAAATCGATGCTGCTCTTCTCACAAAGTCTTTGCTTTATTTTTTGGAAAAGCAATGTTTTTTTTTAAAGAAATGTAACTGCTTGGGTAAAACATGATCAAACATTATCATTGTAAAACAGATGTTCACAGTATAACAGCTCTATTGGGGTTTTGCCAAGTTGTAAATAAAAGTTAGAAGCCTCTGTTTTTATGACATTTCTTTCTCCATTTTCTTCCAGGTACCTGGTCACTGAGGGACAAATCACTGAACTTTTTCTCCTCACCTTCCTTGCAATGGTTGTCGTGGTGATAATCAAACAGCGTAAAGGCCTCAGCCCAGACAGCAACGGTCTCTTCCTGTTCTGTAGTTTCAGCATTACTGTGCTGCTGGTGGCACTGTGGGTGATCTATCTGTGGAGCGACCCGGTGCTACGCAACAAGTACCCCGGACTCATTTACGTGCCAGAGCCCTGGTCCTACTACACCTTACATATAAAGCAGGACCACTGAGTTACATCTGTCCAGGTGTGTACACCTCTGTTAGATCAAACATATTTCTGAATCAGATACCATTTACATTTGTATGACGCATTTTTTTCTCTCTTTTCAGCAGCTTCCTGTGACAAATGTAGAGGCTGCACTCAACGTTGACGGATGGTTGATGATGGCTGTAGAAGTGCACAAACCTCACTGTTACGTCCAAGGTTGTGCTGGCTTCAGCCATATATTAAGAAGACATTTGTCTCTTTTTCTTTTCTTTTTTTATTGATACTCAGACTTTAGCAGTTGGGAAGTTTGATGTGAATTTATATATGTAATCAGATGTTGTTATACCTCTTGCATATTGAGACCTCCGAGACCATTTTGTGGCAATGATTGATTTTATAAATAGGTCTGCACTGACATACAGCTGGTGATGAGGAATGACTGAGCCTTTTCACTGCTCATAACCAACACTGTAATACTTCGTTAGGGAGGAGGGATTAAATACATGTTTAGGATTCCTAATTTTTCTAATCCCATTTACATTTTTCCAAGCCCTGAAACAGGTGGTTCTGAAAGCTTTTTCTTAATATTTATCTACTTGAATAAGCCCTACAGGGACAGTATCTGTTATTTTATTGAAGGAGTAAAAACCAGGACAGTGATAATCTGCTAAAGGGAAAAGGTTGTCTGAACTATAGATCAGTCGAGCGGTTGGACAAAGTGGACCCTTTTATAATCCAGCTCAAGGTGAATATACAGTATGTAGATACATTTACTAGAACATTTTAAAAGAAATCTTACCTTGCATAAGCTCATCAAATAATTCAATAAATCAACAACTGAATGCTTTGAGGTTGAAATAAGTGTTCATGGTTGTTCAATAAATGTACGCCCTGTTATTGTCACCTTCTCTGGCCCTTAAGAATGAAAAGGAGAAGAAGAAAAAAGATATGAATAATTCATTCATGTTACACAGCATAATCCTCAATAACCGGATAAAGATAAGTGGTACTGTTTGAAGAATAACACCTTGAAATTAGTTTAGATATATAAAAAATAAAAAGATACATTTAAGTTCTGGAGAAAGATAAAATATAATATTATTACCAAAAGAGGAAGAACACAGTATTGAAGTGAATGTTAAATCTAATTGTGACTTTTTTTGAATAAAAAAACCTTCTCTCAGGTATTCAAGGTCTCACGCTTTGTCAGATATAGATGAGCTTCATATGTTCATTCATCGACATAAGAGCTGTGAACTTTTACATTTCCGTATTACCTATTGACATGATGTGTTTTAAGCAATGTACAATATCAAAGTGTTTTGAAAAGTATATTGTACAGATGGTCTATGATTGTTCAAAAGGTCAAGGAAACATGAGGTTACTTTTGAGATACAAAAGAAAGATTTATTAAATCGATGTTTTGTGTTTGTTGATTTGATCCTTTCTTTGTTTACATGTTGAGTTATTGATCTTAATGTAAAATGTCCTTTGTTACTGTTTTGTACAATATGGTTCCTTTGCTGTTGCTGGTAAAATACTGTTTAGTTAGTGGTTTCTCACTGGTTTTGTTTCAAATATTTTTATGTTTATAAAAATTGGAAAATTGATCTTCTGTTTCTGGTTATTATTCACATTTTACCTTAAATTCACCTTGTTCGACATTATTTTACAGGCACCTTAAATGAACTATCTCTAAATACGGACTATAACTGACACTAGTATCGTAATCTGGTAATTGGCTCTCCTTTTATGAGAGAGGTGGGGGGGAAAGGGAAAGGACAATGCAGCACTGTGGATCTGGTATCTGCGTTTCCACAGCAACACATATTATATTACGTAGGCTTACAGGTGGTGGACTTTAAACTGAGGTGGAGGGACAGGTGACGCAGACCACAGGAAACTGTTCTTCCTGGAAGGAAACAAAGCTGTCGCAGAAATGGTAAGGACAAAGAAGTTTTCCATTAAGCCTTTTAGAAAAATCGATTTTTGTATGTGGCAGTGTTTTGGTGTAATTACCTGCTTAGTGAAACTATATTATTGTCACCTTGCAGGCTAAATTCTTCACTCCAGTTCAAATCAATGGTAAGACGGATCCACAGCACTTTTTTTTCTAGCTTCCATTTAGTTTTGTTGTTATTGGAAATGAAGTATGTTCCAGTCGTTCCTTACCAAGTATTGTTCATGTATCCATTAGTGATTAGTACATGTTTTTTGTTGTTGAAAATAATTACTTAAAGAGCATCAGGGACAAAGGCTGACCTTCAGTCTGTTATGTTCCTGTGCTGTGGTTTGAATGTTTTTAAGTGAACCTTCTACTGAATAATAGATAAAGTGTTTCTTCGAAATATTACAATGAAAAGAACTATACTGATGTGTTGCATCATGTTGTATCCCCATGCAGAGTACAAGGAGTGCTTCTCCTTATATGACAAGAAGCAAAAGGGTAAGATCGTTGTCAAAGACCTGATCACAGTTATGCGCTGCCTGGGTACAAGCCCCACGTTCGGTGAAATCGAAAGACATCTACAAGTTCACAAAATTGGTAAAGTACAAATATCAAATACAAGTAGCCGCTTTTACTTTGATTGTCTATGAGTATAGTTAGTATGGTTTTTGTTGCTTAAATAGAAATCCAACTGATCTTGATTTAAAAAAAATGGTATTTATTTGATGATAGTCATCATGATTGTTAAGTTAAGTAATTGGAAAAGCAAAATAATCAAATGACATGTACAGTACTCGTATCTGCTGCTTTTGTTGTAAAAACCTACTCTTAAGTGGGTTATACTTATTTCTATAAAAATGTTGTCCAAAAGACTTCCTGTATTCTTAGACCATGGAAATAAATACAGGCAAAACAACCTCACATGTAACTGTCCGTGTTAAATATGCTGATCATTCCTGTCCAAACTTGTCATTTCATTCACATTTTCTCATGATTTTGTGATATAATTCATGTTTAGAAAAGACGGGTGAGTTGGACTTCTCTACGTTTCTGACGATGATGCACAGACAGATGCAACAGGAAGACCCCAAGGCAGAAATCCTGGAGGCCTTGAGGATGACGGACAAACAGAAGAAAGGATACATCCAGGCCTCTGAGCTCCGGGCCAAGCTCACCATGTTGGGGGAGAAACTCACCAACAAAGAAGGTAAAGTAAACTCAAGATGGAAATCTGCAGAATGTATGACAAACATCTAGCAGCAGAAAGAGGAAGCTGTTGACTTGATTCAGAGCAACAACTTAAAGGTTAAAGTCTACTATTTAATCAATACATCCTATTATACAGTACCATAATCCACAGTGAGGGATGCTGGTTCAAAGTAACTGAGTAGTATGTAACTGTGTGTAAAGTGTATTTAGCTCTGCTGTATAACCTACTGTATTTTCAATGAGGTTAAATGTAAACGAAAGGTGTTACAACTGAGGAACCATGTACATTTGTATTGCATTCTACACAATTAGAGTTTTACACTGTTAATCCAATATGAATGTGAACACCCTTTAATACCCGTACATACATTTAGACTTGAATGCAGTGTTTCATTCAAACTCCCTTGCGTGCGTTAAAGAAGAGTTACATTAACTCTGTCCTTAATACTTAAGGGTAGCCGTAATTGTCAAACTTCCAGGGATTCAAATCGAATTGATAATTGAATTCATGAGATTACAAAATACAATAGTAATTCTATTCAAGAGAATGGCATCTATTGGGGTCCTCATATCACAATTCACAAAGAAGACTGCCCTCTCAGGCGTTACACTTAAGCTCAGTTATCTCCCTGGGACTTGCAAGCAGCTTTCTTAAATCCACTATAGCTGTCCAATGACTTGTTTGGGTAAAGCAGCTTTTCTTTGATTATTTACTCCATTTCATATACATTCAACCTTACTACAGTAATTCATGTTCTGCTCTGCAGCTGGTTGTATCTCCAGGTGTATCCTCCTGAAAACAGACTTAAATGCCGCCAGGCTGTATTGGAAAGCTCTAGTAGTCCAACATAAACACATTTAAAATTGTATTTCTACTAGAGTTAAAGCAGTCACTGTTATTATTTTTGAGGGATTTATTCTGGTGATATAATAAGATATTTCAAGAATAGTTAGCGTTGATTCTGTCAGTGTTTTCATTTTTTTTTGCTGTCACTTAAAGCTGAGGTAGGTAATTTTGGAGAAACCAGCTCGAGTGCGCTAGAATTTGAAAATACACAGCCGGAAAAAATCGGCCACTTCCTTACAGAGCCCCTCCTCCAACACACACGAACGCGCACATGACCAATGAGGGCACGAGATAAGTTTGTGCACAGATGGAAGGCTGACAGGCAGGTAGGCCATCCAGTTATTTTAGCCCGGCCGGCTAAAATGATTGGTCGTGCTTTTTACAGTACTACGGCTTCCACAGATGACATTTTTTATGGATTTTTTGTCAAAGCATTTAAGATATTCATTGCTATCGGGATGTTAAGAGCATTCCATGGAATATAACAAAAAGTGTATCTTGAGCCGGTTTCTCCACTTCCATCTGAACATTGACGTTTGATTTATTATGTAAAGTGATGATAGCAGAGATAGTCCTTCATTTTACCTGGTTAAATAAAGGATATATATACATTTTGAAAGTAGGGGGGCTGATATCCAGTTAGTTGTCAGGGATTGATTTTGATGCAATTTGTTCAAAGCCCGAGATCTGCCATGCTTCAAAGCAACACAAATATTAAAGTACTTAAAGTACTGTCAGTGTATTTCCTCTGGATGGGTACTGCGCACACAAAGCAGTTAATATTCAATTGAAGTGCAGAGCTTCTCAGTGGGGGGGACATCCATCAAGTTGTTGGAATCCAAAACTATTGAAGCTGTAAGCGATTATACTGAAGACACTGTGATCATTGTTGCCAAAGAATTTTAAATGTCTGTTTGAAAAATATTGACTAATTGACATGCCACATCTCTAACAGAGCAGTGATTCACTTCAGTATTAGATTCAGTATGATACATGCTTATGATTTTGTTTGAGTAAAACAACCTTCTGTGTTGGAAGAAGTATTCATAACCTTTACTTGAGTAGCACTTGAAAAGTGTAAAAATGCTAATGAGTAAACGTCCTGCATTTAAGGTTACACATTTTTATTTAAAAAAGCACAAAATGACCAACAGCAAAGTAGTTGCTGTACACTGAAAAAACTGAAACATTGACTTTAAATGTATTATGTCAACATATTTCACATTTTTTACTTATTACTCAAAATTGTACATTCCACCACATTTAAAAAATAGCAACATAGTTGATGCTCACACTCCTCATAAAAGGTTTACAGTATATTGGTATTCTCTGGTGAGTAACAAAATAAATAATGTCTTCATGTTAACAAATGATTTAATTGATCCCCAATGATAAGGTGAAACATTTTAGTTTTCGCTAATAGGAACCACACTCACAGTCTCAGCATGCAGGTTAGGGATGGGCAGCTCTACGCTTTGAAGGGTCTGTCAGTCTGTATGAGGCTTCCCTCCCCCTGAGCGTTCTGAAGTGGTAGACAATACATTTTCAGGCATCGCTCTTTCGTTTCAATTCCACTTACAAAGCTGATTTATGTGTTCCTCGTCTAGTGGATGAACTCTTCAAAGAGGCAAACGTCAAGCCTAACGGGACCGTCAACTACGAAGAGTTCACCCAGATGGTGACGCTGCCACCGGTCGATTACTGATCCTTCAGCCATGACGGGGAATTCACTTTACATACAATGAACGTGATGGTTGGAAGATGCTGCATACTGTAAACAAATATAACATGTTGAAAAAGGAAATTCTGTAATGGAAGAAAATATTCTTCACTCTGTTTATTCCTCCATAATTATCAGTTGATTCTTCAATGAAGGATGTATTTTCTTCGTATGTAGCTTTCCTCTACGACAGTAAACATTTTGTGAATCATTGTTGTACTGTATTGTAACTAACACTATGAGATGCTGTTTGTGATTCTTTGATGGGATCAAAATGTAAATGCATTACATTCTGGGTACACATTTTTTCCCAACCTGACCCTCTACCAAAACTAATGTAATGTCCAGTTTGAGGATTTGTGTAAATACCACTGCATGCTTTTGAGTGATATATTACGACTTTCGCTTCATTAAGTACATTCACTGTCAACTTTCCAAACATATTAAACTTCATTCTCTTTCTAAACTAATCAGATAAAAGCTGGGGAGTTTGAATGAACTGAAAATTGGTATTTTATTGTATGCATCTGTATTTTAAACCCATACCTTTATTTATTTCTGATGGCTGCATGCATAACTGTCACCTGAACATTGCATTTACATAAGCAACTTTTCATTACATTTTTTACCAAAACTTTTATTTCGTAGTATAAAGCACAGTATATACATATACATATGTAATAGCACATCACTGATTAATACATGAATAACATTTCATCCAAAACACGTAATTGTTGTATGGCAAATCAATCAACATTTAAATGAAGGTTACGGCTGGATTACAGGTTGCATAAAAAAATGTTTTTAGTAGCTACAGCATACAACCCACTGTCTTCATTTTGTGCCTTGAAACCAACATAATGCACACATTTACAAACAACACTCTTTAAAAACAGAAAGTACAGAAACAATCAGTCCAACAAACAACATCAGTTGTGTTTCAATGTGGAATGTGAAAGCCACTACAGACCATTACAAATATGATTGACCCTTTGTTCGCCCTTCCCCGACGGTCCAATTATAGTTTAGAATTTGTAAAAGTAATTGCTCATGACAGGTGTGTCCAAAGAGCAGTCTTCTAATTTCTTTCAGAATGATAAAATAACCGTTGCGTCGTTGAAACCACGAGTTAATTTTGTAATAAGCACCTCAATAAAAAAGTGAAGACTAGAAATACTTATTTTTAAATTGCAGATATGTATAACAGGAAAACACAGTTGAAAAGAATATCACTGACAATGTCTCCGTTAGCCTTCCCTAATACGATAATAAGCCAAACATTTCTGCTGTAAAAAGGTTTTATTAAACAGTGAGTCTCCAAGGTAAGCTGCATACATCAGCTCTGCCAGACTAACTCAGATACATTTGAGTTAGCTCAAGATGCTACCACGTCAAAGGCTAGTGGTTTTGTCCTTATTCTTTAGTCCATTTAGGGGGACCAGGTATAACATCGCAAGGTGAAACATACTTTGCCTTGTTTTTATAGCTTTAACTTCTGTCTTTCCTGCATGATCCTGGTTCAAAGACAGCATGTTATCATGTAGCTTAGTTAGCTCCATGTAGCACCAACCATTAGTTCATGACTAACATCACATTCCCTACTGAACACTTTTATCACGATTGTTACCAAGGTCTACTTTGCAACAACACCAGTGGTATGCTTAAACTGAAATATTAAATTGGAATATTGGTTTGGTGTCCTGTAAGCTTAATATGTTCCACACTACAATGTAGACTAAGCTCTAACCTGCTTAGCAATAATAACTAAAGAAGCTTATCGTATCATCAATTGAATCCTGAGAATTTCACACAGATGGAATTCATACAGATCAAACCAAACAAAGCAGCAGAACACAACTTAAATGCCATGTTCCCAGCACCTATACCTGTAAACTTATGAAGAAACATTCAGTACAAAACACATCCGACAAAGCTCTTTACATGACTAGTTCATATATGTCGACTTTTAATACACAATAAAAGTGAATCATAACTACATTTTTCCAACTGTGTGAGATGTAACTTCACCAACGTTGTGGTTCCTGTGTTGCTTGAGTGTAAAGTTTCTCAAGGAAAGTTATTGTACGTTAGGGAACAAAAAGGTTTTGAACAAATGGCGTGTACATTCTTCCAGAGAAGAAATGTTTCTATAACGCTGCGCCCGGTGTCAACAGCTCTATTCATGGTATGGACTATACAGCCACCTTATTTAAAAAAACACTATAGTGATTTCCCCCCCCTCTTTTTCCTCTTAAAGAATTGATTTGTTGTTCTATATAACAAACAGCTTTTCCACAGATATGTCATTAGACATTTAACAGCATGAATCAACACAGGAAGAGATGACGCCATAGCGGATGCTTTAGCTGAACTGCGTTGTTATGTTTGAGCTGCTTTTCAATTCCTGCTGAAAAGACTCTGAATCACAGCCTACATGTATATATTGTATATGTCAATGCCAACAACAATTGTGTAAGTACGACTTTTAAACTAAAAACCACAGTTGCAAAAGTATCAAATATGATATATAAAGCTTAATCCCTTGTTCACCATGCTAAACCCATTCGGACACTATTATTCCCTCGATGTTAACTCATTTCTAAAATGCTAAACTTGCGGAATATTTTAATCTAGTGGCTTTATAAAACATTACCATTAAATTATCCAATATTCAAGTAGATGAGGCACTGGGCCTGCCAATACCTGCCCGAAAGTTTTTTGAGCCTATGCGGCCTCTAGCACCAAGTATTTCCTGAAGCTCCCCTCTCCCATTTAAATTTTACTTTGCAACTTAAAAGAATGAACAATGATGTGAAGCAAAAGTGTGACATTAAATATGTGGTAATTGATGCTACAACTTTTAAAGGCTTTTTACTGTTGACTGTATTTTGCTGTAGACATTAAAAAGTCCTGATTGTCCAATCATAGCTTAGCAACCGTAACTACACTGCAGGTCTGTCAATAGGGATGGACAAAGCTCTTCTTTGCAGTTTACTGAATAAACAGAAGCAAAATATTTATTTAATGTAGTCCTTCACCAAATCAATAAGTGCTTGACCGGAGCTCTGGCTGCACATGAACTCAAACACGGTTCAGACAAGCCAGTGAAAAGAGAAATTCATTTTCTTTGTAAGAATTAGGAAAAAAAGTTATGTAAGCTAAACACTTAAAATGTAAGAAGAAAAAAGGTATTAATGCTTTTTCTTATCATACCTTTACATAATGGGGCGCCCTAGGTCTACACTGCAGTAGGCCACAAGAACAATGTTATTTTTTGGATGCTAAATGTTTACCTGGTACTTGAAGGCTATAGGTAGCCATCAAGTGCGTATTTAAATGATCCTTTACTGAGTCCATGGTTCAAAACATGTGAGATTGAAACACAAAAAAACGTCAGCCTGAGATATCAGCTTTTAAAGCTAAGTTAGCTTAGTAAGCTAGCTACAGATAAAAGGAGCAACATCTGTCATTTATGTCTGACAATAGGGACCCATTGTAATTTTTTATTTATTATTTAAATGGTGGACCACTGACATTGCAAAGCTGTTAACTAACAGTAACTTAGGGGGAGCGGGCTTCGCCAACAGTCAATTATGTATGAATGCTACATGAAGCATTTATGAAGCACCTGGTTTCTTTTGGCCAGTTAAAAGTAGAAACCACACAGCAAATTGTATACCAGTATGTTTTAATCTGTCCATTTTCTGCTGCTGTCAATAAATGAAAGCATTGTACCAACCATAAAGGTTAATGAGTATGTGTTATCTGCATAATAATGATTTTTTTTAAAAGCTGGCTACATTGATAAAAGAGCCCACACTACATATGTTACTAAGTCTTAATTCATGAAATGTCCTTCTTGTCAAACTGTATAGTATAAAAAGTGCAAACAAATATCTACATTCTCATTGTTTTGCTGGGGATGAGGCTATGCTTTCTTATTTCTCCAAATCATTTGAGCTCTATATAATTATAGCACCAGCACAAACATGCAGAGTTGTGGAACTAATTCATAACAACTCTAATTAGAAAAAAATATATACAGAAAGAGCTGTGATGATTTGTATTTCCTCAGTGTTCCAGTTGTTGAGTGGTTACTTTATTGCGGCTTTAGCGGAAGACGTGCTGCTGGAGCGGGAACGCTGGCTGCAGGATTTGCAGCACTTCACTCGTACGTTGGGCAGGTGGCATCGTCCGAGCCAACGGAGCGTCTGACAGAAACGAAACGTTAGCCGATCACGAAGGCAAACTGCTCCTGTGTGGAGGACAGAACGAAAAGGTCACAGAGGTTAGATGCATAATTTGTTCTGGGAAATCATTACAGAATGAATCACAGGCACTGTGTGGGGTCTGTAAGCCTCTTAACATCATAAGACATGCCCTTTATGGTGAACAGTAACAGGTGCAATCCCACATATTCTGCTCATGCTCTCCCCTTCATTCAACACAGATTATGTTTAGACACTTGATCAGGATTTATTTCTGAACAGAGATGTGCTTAGAAACGAACAAATACAGATAGAAAATGTGTCTCTGTTCATTTATCCTGCTATTTTGTGTGTACATTTAAAATGATAACATAATCTTGAAACTGCTCAGAGGGGAAAAACTAAAAGTTTAATTCAGCCAAAACAATTATAATTTTTCGATCGAATTTTTTTCATTTGCTGATTAGTGCTGTAGTGCTAGGGTACGCTTGGGGTAGGTTTGTGGTTTATCGAAGTTGGCTGACTGTCATTGGGATCTCAGGTTCAGATTTAATAATATGAGCTAAAGACTACTGTGCAATCATATCTGAATCATGCCATCCAATGTTAAAATACGCCACAAAAAACCTTGGGAATTATTTTCAACACCACCATTAATTTTAACAAATCTTGGTCATCTCCAAAGCTCGTGACTGATCGGCATTTAACACGTTTAACACATTTAAGTTTCTTTGTTAGTGTCAGATTTCAGTCACTTTCTCAGTTTTAAGAATCAAAGCATCCCTATGTAACATTTCCTCACATAATAATGTTCCCCATAAATTCTATGCAGTGTGGTATACATATATTTTAAATATGGCTAAAAGAAAACACTGGTTTTGGTCAGTATCAGCAGATGCCATGACTTGTATCAGAATCAGGAGTGGTATTGCTGCATATCTACTTTTTAGCAAAACATTAATCCTCTTGCTTACCTTGAAGCTGCATAACAAAAGGCAAGTCTTGGTACTTAACAATTTTAAAAAAAGACAAAAAAAAAGCTTGCACTATCTAATCTAATATAAACTATTTTAAAAAGTCTGATGTTTGGATGTCCTACAAATGTACATTGAATGGATAATACACTCAACATTTTTTGTTTTGTACAAGGACACCTCCAAGATTTGCACCATTCTTCCCACAGGTTTGTATTTATCAACCAGAGCACAGACTCTTACTACAAGGTCCAATTGCAGAAGGTACAGCAGAAGCATGAAATGGAAGAAACAGCTCTGGTGGCAGATTTGAGCGTGGGCTGAAATTGAATTGTCACACTTCATCATACGCTCCCTATTTCAGAGCCTCACATTGTGCTTGTATTCACCTCATAGTCTTGTCATTCAAGAGCAGTTAAGTGGGCAGGGATCAGAAGTCCTTTAGGAATGAAGTTATGGAGTAACTGTCAAAGTAAAAAAACAGAAACATGAAAAACAAGCTGCTCTTTCCAGCTGGAGTTCAAGTGAGTTCAGAGGCAGAGGCTAATTAGGTATCATACCTCAACTCTAAACCTTCTGCAAATCCAAAAGTAATGTGCTTTTCAAAGCCTCAATGCCAGTGACAACTATTCATTTAGGCCGACAAACCCCTCAACTCAAAGACTTCAAATCAAATTGACTTTTACTCGCCAGAGTATTCACAGTCTGCATTTATAGTGCAAAATTATGATTATCACATTAGAGGATCCAAGTGATTTGGGATGTAAATAAGGAATTCCAAAGATCGAGTGACTGCAGACAGCAGATTGAAAGGGATACTTTCAAAAGTAGAGTTAAACAGTGTTCTGCTGTTACTGTTGTTACTGTAAATCAACCTGACATGACCAAGACATTTCCCTTCTCAGATGTTAAAAAAAAATCAGTGTAGTATTTATTATATAAGAAAGCCTGGAATGTCTGTTGAATCTTGTTCCTCACTTAACTGCAATTTTGTTTTACAATACAACAGAAATAAAAAACTGACAAGTTTTGTTGTATATATTAGAGAGTTCTATTGGCGCACCAAGTACCAACAAAAGTGAAATTACGTCAGCTTGATAGCAATGTCTTGAATTGTGCATAAGCTACAATGACCCACTTAAGAAAGTGCGTGCCAGAACCAGCACAATAAGAACATATGTATTGGCCTTAAAGAGCTCAATTAAGTTAACTACATTTCATATTGTGTGAAGATCAAAATCATTAAGATTCAGCCTTCAAACCCAATGATTACTCTTACACTATATGAAAATCGAACATCATTATCTTTTCAAGGACAACAAGACTCTGGGAGGATAAATGTCCATCCCAAATTGTATGACAATGCATCCAAAAAATGCAATCAAATAATCATGTTTATCCATGTTGTACCAAAGTATTGGACGAAGGATCTAAAAAAAAAAGGGTTATACTGTACCTAGATATGCATTGAGATGTATGGGGTGCACCCTATAACATAGCCGTTACACAATGAACCCACTGATCATGTGTAAAACTATTTTCTAAGCGCAAGAGAAGAATTTCCAACGTCACCCAGATCAGAGAAACTCCATGACATCATGGGAGTACAAAGGCCACAGCTGCAACCCAATACACAGCATTTCCTGTTTTCTATACACTCCCTTTTGCTATCTTTGACCCACTTACCAACAAGCTCCAAAGTGGTCATTGGAACGTTCACATTAATGTGCTTTCACTCAATTATTGGAAAGACAAACCCTTAGTATTACTAACAAGGAAGACCTGTTAACTAAGAGCCACTCTTCAGCCTTTTCACCAGTATACTGTGTGCATCAGCATCATCTGTTGATGTGGCTTTGCTCTCATAAAGAAACATGGTCTAAGTATCAGAGAGGGTTAGCAAAATCATAAAAAGAGTGGGCCAGGAAACACTATACAAGAAGTGCTCTTATATGGCCCACAGTGCTGTACATTTGGAATAGACATAAACAACTTGAGCATTGCATGAGCAAAAAGGACATCCCTGTATTATCAGTGTACATAAATCAAGCACGACCACTACTGTATGTCTTCATTTTACATTTTAGTTACAAAAGATAACATAAGTTAAAGTGTTAGTTTTAAAATACAATAACAGTATAGCAGCTAAACTGTAAATCAGGAACCTTTCTTGTAATATTTGTGTTTTAATTCCTAAACCTGCGATAACTGATTGTTTGGCCACAGTGAAAACACGTGCGAATGCAACATTGAATTATTATTACCTTGTAAGTTAATAAAGTCAAGTTTGTTGGCAAACAGTTACACCTCCAGTTGTGGAGCAACCTTATCATTCATTTAGAGTTACTGCAAGTTATATTTACTTTCATTTATATTAAAGCTCTTTTAACCTTCCTTTGAGAAAATATCCCATCAGCTGCTAAATGTTCCACTAAGTTCACCAGCTGGTGCTGAGCATGTATCATACAGTTCGTTTTTAGAACTTGTTTCCTCTGGAAGCAGTTGCTATCGTCACTTTGAGAGCACTGACAGTATGCCAAAACAGTAACATTGCCTGACAGATGAATAAGGATCTGAAACTCGCTATACAGCTCCATAAAGCTGAGAGGGAGCTGCAGATCTGGGTCATCATTTATATTTGTATGGCCGTTTTAAAGTATCAGGCTTGGATATAATGTCCAGTGAGGGATGTGGTTATGTTGCTGCTCTACCACTATCTGTGTGTTTTGGTTCAGTTCACTGGACAGCTGATGGATAAGAGCTTAGCCTCTTGCTCTCACCTCCAGAATCCTCTACGGGTGAGTGGTGTACCATTACATGAAAATATGTGGCCCTGCAGGAGCATGTGGGCTGGTCATCTGCAGATGAAAAATAGAGTGAGTCCACCAAAACTCACTTTTATGACTTGAACCTTACTGAACAATTCTTCATTCATTTCAGCATTCTATTTCCAACACATTATTGGCAAGTTATTACATGTTTATGATTTCTGCTGCAATGATGCTGTTTTCTATAAACAATGAATACTTCCCCACCAATGTGGGTCTAAGGATAGAGGGTGTCGTTTTTCTCATACTGATATTCTGAACAATCTGTGCTGTTGTATTTGCTGTAAAGTGTCTGTAGGCTATTTTTATTATATGTACAGCACTTTGGCTCGACCAAAAATCGTTTATAAATGTGCTATATAAATAAAACTTGATTTGATTTGATTTGAATGTTGTATCTTGTGGTGTGAAGAAGATGCAGGCATTGAATAGGTATATCTTTAAATGTATAATAACAATGTCAGCCCAAGTTCTTTGTACAGAAAGATGTAACTAACTGGCTGATAAATGTTTCCATAGTGCTGCACATGTTTTATTGTTGCTTTGTTTAAGTTGATGTGGCCTGAGAGGTTCTATATTTTCTGTCTACAGTATATTCATGAAAAGATAACCGTTAATGTACCTTTCAAGAATATGAACTACTTGATTTAAGATTTTGATGTTATTTAAGCATCTAAACTCCTCCAAAAATACATAAATACCCTATTGCTAATAGTTAAATGCTCAGAAACATTACACACACAAACAGATTTAAATTCAAAATGTATTTTGAAACCAATTAAGCCATAAGCCCATGATTAATTATTCACCTATTTTATTTGTTTCCGTCTCATACACAAAACTATATAATACAGCTCCTTAGCTCCCAGCGCTAACTCAGTGCATCTCTTTGCATGCAGAGAGGCCTTCAGGCAGAATGCAGGTCATATGTTCACTTCACATTTGCTCTCCTTCTGTTTTCCACAGGCCATTCCCTTGAGTGCAAGTCTGTTTGACCTTGCAAACATATTCAGGAAACATAAATCCTGGAACACTTAGAGTAATGAATGGCATCATTATAACATAACATCCCCTTTTCATTTACATGAAACATATGGGCTACAGTGTATCACGTTGCTGCAATTACAGCATTTGTGAGTATCTTACATGTGCTGTATGCATAATGCAACACATTGAGGATGGACAAAAAAGACAACCTTTATAATGTACACAAGGCAGTGCTTTAATAAGAATATTAATTTGTGTGGCCCAATATGAGTCTAAGACATAACTCAGTGGGGTTTCTGAGACCAAGCCTAAACTAGGAACTAACTCGTACCCAGTCAGTCGTATCTTATTTAAGTAATTCTTCAAGGATCAAATTAAATATTTGATAAATATATCAAATATTACTGAACTACTTTAGGCCCTGGTGCCTTAGAGCCCTGACATGGGGTGTCATGGGGTGTCATTTCATGTGTGACAACTGCCAAGTTCTATTTAATTGAACAGTCCATTCCATGCAGGCCCAATTTTTGTATAAAAAAAGTGATATGTTGTTATAGCGAGAAAATAGTTGTGTAAGACCAAACAACATGCCGTTTTAAAAAAACTGCCGTATTAATATAATTGAATATTATCTTAACAGCGGGTTGGGTGCTTTTGTGGTGTATCATTACCTGAAATCTTCAATTACTGAGTATGGTTATCTGGGCAAAGCACAGCACAGAACTTTCTGGATGCAATGTCAAAAATCAAAGAGTTACTCTCCATAAAGAAGATTTAAAATATGTATTTGCAGCTTTTTATGGACGTTTCTTCAGACGGCATGTTGTCTGCTAAAACTAACTGTCTGACCCAACCAAACCTAATTTAGCCGGGACCGGGGAGTTCAGTGACCCCCCTTCAGTAGAATTTGTAAAAGTTCTTATGACACTGTCACAGTCTGCTCCATCATTCACCAGTAGTTTTCCGTTCACCTGTCTCACCTGTAGCCACACCCTGTATCTCTCTCACTCTGTTTCACCCATTAGGCCATTTAGTATTTAGGCTCACTTCACTTTCACATCAGTGCCAGATCGTACTTTGCATTATGCCAGTCTTTCCCGTATTACCTCCAGATTGCTCTCCCGGTTTCGACCCTGCCTGTCCCAGACCATCCTGTCTCGTCTGTTTCCTGACCCTGCCTGAACTCGGATTATTCTGCCTTGCCTGCTCCCTGACCGGTTGGTACCTGCGACTCCCATCTTGCCTTCGATCTGCCGTGTTGTATACAACCAGTCTTTTGCTTATAATAAAGCTGGTTATCAACGATCCCTGGTTTTCCGTGTGTTGCACTTTGGTCTTCCGTTCAACTGTGACAGACACAGAGATCCCTGAAACAGCTTAATCAAAATCTTAAATTATAAAATGCCACTAATTGCTCAACAATGTGTCATATTTTTCTCTGGTCCCATGCTCCCAAAGCCTGTGTCCAGTCCCTGCCATGAATGGACTCACATCAATATCCTCCTCGACTTCCTAGTGGTATATTTAATGACCTGGCGCCAAGATGTATTGTCGAGCACAGAAATGGTTAGGGTTAGGGAAATGAAATGGAAATCTATCTTGGACTCATACAGCTGCACAGGTGGACCTGCCTCGTGTCGCTGCACTGATGAAAGACACAGCTTCTGTGTGAAGCTCCCAATCCACAATTGACGAGAGTCCCTTTGGAGCAGCTTTGCAGGCTCTGACACAAGCATGAAGAGACAACAAAGACTATTTTATTCTTGGACATCAATTCAGCTGGTATAATGTGTTGGTCAATATATCACAGCGGGGCACATATTGACACATGGCCAGACTTGTATTAATGTCGGGTGAAAATGTTGCCCATGTGAGATCTCATACTGTAAGCCTGATCATTGTCCATAGAGAAATACCTTTAAAACTAATATAGAGTTTGATTACTTACGTTACAATTATTACTAACTATTAGGAAGAAAATGTAAAGTGTAGTTGAGAAAGTTGGGTCACACATATGCACCAACTTTGTACAATGGATAAAAGACCTTCTTTTCAATTACTTTATATTTCCATCATGTCTCGTCTGAAATTGCTCGTGAGATGTTTCTGGTGTGCGTTCAGTAGCGATTGTCCTCGGTCAATGCAGCATTAGAATAGACCTGAATCAATATAACAAGTGCTTGTCATTGTCTATTTCTGAAAGTTATTACTCACCAATAACTCACATGTTCTATGTCTAAAGCAAATGTAATTGGCAGAATGTTATCAATGCTGTTCCAGTATTATAAGGAGTATAGATAACAGAAGTCAAATACGATTTTCATGGTCATTTTTAAAGGATATTTGTAAAGTGCTGTCACATTTAGAACAAACATGTTGTACTCTACCTGTAAAGTTTAATGTTTTCTATACTTAATTATCATTAGACACAACAATGTTACACAGCGGAAGGTTGACCCTTAAGGAAAAGTTACAATTGTTTTAATAAAAGTAGCCCACACAGTGCAGTCAAGAGTAAAACACCAAAACCCATTAATTTCACATTTAAATAACAATAAAATAATAAAATCTAAATGTGCAATCTTGAAATTAGCACAGAGCATAGTTTTGTTATAGATATTCATGTTGGCAATTATCGGGCCACTTTGGAAAGCTTTCCATGCTTTCATGGAAACAAAATGAATTAGTCATAAATGATAAAGTCATATTTAATAAAATGTGGATGCATCAAATGAGCAAAGCAAAAAGTTATTATGATTAAGGTCTGGACTATTAAGTCTCTTTAGACTCACGCAAGCGATAATCCAGCTCTCTAAAGATAACCATCAGGCTATTTCGTTGTGTTAATTACATTCAGATCTTAACTTCAGAACAAATTAACCCGAACATGTGTGCTTCAGAGTCGGATTCAAAAGCTTATGTAAGGAACATTTGTACGGATCAGATAATTTGGAGATAACTGACAGTCTCACATTTGTAAAACCACAGGACAATATTAACATATGTTGACACGTGTCACCTTTGTTAATGTGGGAGGTGTAACATTTTCTGTCAGCTTATCTCCCCTGGCACAGATACAATATTACAAAAAACATGGTGAAAAATGGATTGAATGCTTTATCATGAGAAACAGATCACAGGCATCATGTGTTAATACCACTGACAAGCACCAAAAACCTTGCAGGCATTAGTAAACCTTCCATTCTCAAAAATACATTCTATTTTCTTGTCAAGGTCAAGTTTATGTCCAAAGTATCTTTCCAAAGTATCTCATCTCTTCATAATTACCATTCAATGCCGGTATTTTTTCTTTCACCTTGTGAGCCTGTGTGTGTGTCATCGTGCACATGCATTTCAGGTCAGACAAAATAATAAATATATGTATCTTTATCTTTTTCCACATATGTATATTCAAGACTGGAAGGGATAAAATAGTAAGGGCTAGTAATCCCAAAGGGGATGGGCCAAATCTTTTTGTACAGAAATAAAAAGTAAAAAAGGAATGTAACCATTGTATTTCCTTGTTGGAGCAAAGCAAGGAAACAAACTATTAGCTGAGATGGAAGGCCACACACACAGCGCTAACATGGCCAGCTGTGTGCCGCCACATTATCATAAGCCTCAAATGTTTCCATAATGCTTCTATACATCTGTGCCTTTAAAAGTCAGACCCCAACAGGCTGCCCTCTGAGAAACAGTGATTTCATAGTCGATAAGAAACAGAAATGCCATTGAACTGCTGTGGCATACAGAAATGAAAAGATTATTGGCACATCATTTAAAAGTTGTTTTTATCTTTGGGATTATTGTCACTTATTCTATTGTATATATTTAATAGGGCTCATAAAGTAAAAGAAAGGCAAAAGAAAGAAAAGCAAGTGATGGGAATTTGCAGTCAGGAAAAAGAAGACTGATAATGTTCCTGTTGTGAATAGTTGATTTGAATGCAAATGTCTTCTACTCCAAGTTGGAATTCTTTTTTTACACTGCCCAGATAACAAAGAAGATCTTTGATGCTACTGTAGTCAGCCTTTCCACTGGCATTGTGCGGTGGCATCATAATAGGAAGAGCTGGTGGATTCCAGTGATATCAATGCTGCCGTTGATCTACAGTATGGCAAAGTGCATACTTCATATGATCAACAAATATTATGTCATTAGGAATTTGTATCTCTTATTACCCCTGAAATAAATATCTTCAAAGTACGTAATACTAGGGGCATCTTCTTTATCTATTTACTCAAAGATCAAGAGATTTTCTTTATTCTTACCACTACCCCTAAATATAAATGAGTCAGTCAGAAACTGAGGCTGCAATGTGGATTCGACATTGTGAATGGTTGAATCCACATTATGTCCATTTTGTTGGCGTTCTCCAACATCACATACTTAATTTATGTTGAAGGTCGTAGACTGTGAGTTCCCTTAGTTTGACAGTTCACTCAATATCCGCATTGACGTGAACAAGAAGTCCAATCAACACTGACATTACCAACCTGACCACTGCCAGAATCAGGTAGAATGTTCCCAAGCTTATTACAGCAGTATCAAACTATTCCACTTGAGTAAATTGCATGTTCAGATGCCCTGTAATGACTGCCCTGTAGCAATCACTTGACATGTGGATCAACCTTTTCAGTTTTTTACTCACATGTGGATTTGATGGATCTGACATGAGGAAGTAACAAAATCCAAACACGGATCCAAGACAATTTCCTGTGGTTTAGTAATAATAAACAATGAAAGGAAGGATCTGCACATCACCGGCTACAATAAAGTCCATTCGAGACGTTTTGGGCAGAACCCTTCGTCCTAAAAACAAACCACCTAAAAGTGATCCTCAGTTAAACACACCCATACAAAAGAGGTAAGACACAAAACTGTGTCATCCCCATTCAACAATCACCAGAAAAGGCAAAGAGTCGACAATTTACTGCTGTGGACGGTTGCATCAACCTTTGGACACCACTTAAAAATATCTATACCAGTTTAAGTGTACTACGGTATATATAGTATTTAGAATATATGTCACTGTTTGATGAGTAACTGAAGCTGCTATATACTCTTTCCAGACTGTATAACTGTCTCAAGGCAAGGAAAAGCAGTAAAAACGTTCTCAATTTATCATATAGTTATGGGTTTTACAAATGGCTCAAATATGTGTTGCTGCTGCCACAGCTCTAAGTTACTTATCTATCTTCGATGTTGGTAGTCCTGTCTGTCACTCCAAACTGAAGCTTTTAAACCGCTGATCTGCCGTAGGTAAAACACTGACTGTGGATAAGTCCCCTTTAATGTCAGCACACATGGAGATTCACTCACCAGAGGGGGCGCTCTCACACTCCTGTAGGTTACACTTCTGGATGCTCTCCGGGCACAGCTCAGGATCACATTGGGCTTGATCCACTTCTTCGTCTGTCTCTGCCTTTGTGTTCATACATTTGATGAGTCGACGCTGCACTCCGCCACCGCAAGAAGCCGAACACTGCAGAGAAAGTTTACACACATTTTCAGATGTTTTACTGGACATTGCTTCTTTCTGCAGAAAATGTTGTGATTTCACATAAAATATTCATAGTTATAGATTCTAGAAACATTGGTTTTGTTGACTTTTATTTGCATCAGTGAACATGATGGGGTGCTCTGAGGAGTTGCAGTACTTCATGGAGATTAACAACAAGGCTTTTTTATTAAATGAATTAGAGACTTTAGGTTTCAGTTACATTTGGAAATAGTGGATATCCTATATTTTTTTGTTTGTACGTGTTCAATGATAATCGTTATATAACTAATTATTTGGACATGATTTTCATTGGCTGTGTTCAGTTTAAAGACTTTCAGGCTCTAGAAAGGTAGTTTTGTCATCACTGCTCATATTGTTCAGGATTTTAAACGATTATATAGAAAGACCCTTTGTGGACTCAACATAAGAGAGACAGGGAGGAACTGATATCCGTGTAATTGTCACAATCCCCAGTGTGGGTCAGGTTATTATAAGACGACTGCCTGCTGATGTTTGACTGCGCATATACCACACGGATCATAAGTATTAATGTGGGTTTCAGAGATAGAAATGCTTCCCACAGTGAGGTAATATACCATTATCTGTACATTTTTTAAATGCTGCTGCCTCTAACTCAATGTGACAAAGGCAGGAATACTACAGGATGCATAGGCTTTGAGAAGAAACTCTGAACCAAAAAGGCAAATAATGAAAGGGTTTTTGATTATCTATGTTTTTTCTGTTGCTTCACAGTTTTCTTTATTGTTTTGTATCCAATCAGTTCACACCACATCATTTCTATAGCTATTCTAGATCTATTAAATACATATCCCTTCTATATTTTGCCACTCCCTAATCCTTTGACCACTCTTTTTATCTTTTCTATTCTTTCTTCTTATCCTCCCAACCAAGCATAGTAGTGAGGCCTCAGAGGTCCAAGACTATCTTCAAATTCATTAGAATTCCTCCATAACCAAACCTACTTCTTCACACAAAAGTTAGATCTCCAAGCCAATAACAGGGTTTGATATCTGGTTATATTACATTAAAACACTGTATGAAGTATCCAGTGACCCTGAACGGGATACAAGGTTTAGAAAAAGAATAGTGAGGTGGACATGATAACAGAATAATTCATAGATTTTTACATGTTCAATTTCTTCTTGAAATTGGTCTATAAATCATACATCATACTGAGTTATTCTCCATTTGTTGGTTTGCATGTGTGCGTGCGTGTACCTGTCCCCATGATCCAGTAAGCCACTGAGCACACGGCTGGCTGCTACATGATTGGATGTTGCTGGGCTGGAGGGCCACATCACATTGATCCTTTTCTGTACAGGTGACCATACGCTGCTGCTCACCTCCGCCACACACCTCAGAGCACTGAAACACACACACAGTTTCTGAACTTCAGCAAAAGACATTTCATTTTGGTAATCTAATTTCACACAGACTTGATGCTTGTTCAGGGTTAAACTAAAGGCAAGTTAGATTTAGGACTTTTTAAGACTTTCTCTAATGCCACCCAAAATGTAATTTAAGGCCAATTTCACATACAATTTATCCACTATCGGAGGCATTTAGAGTAAGGATGATTTGAAGACGGTACACAACATCACAACAAAACAATTCATCAAATGCTACTTCTCATGTCTTAACGGTATTAAAACTTGTAAAAGGTTGCTTTTAATACCAATAAAGGCTTTATTTTGAGGGCCACTTAGCTGTTAAGACATTTGAAGGATCTGCAGTAACCCTTTTGCTTCAAAAGGGGAAATATTTAATCTTTGTGTTTCTGTCTTTATTGTTACATAATTATTGCAAGGTTCAAAGCCAACTCAAAGAGCTCAAATACTTGTGATAAGCTACAAAACCCTTCATTTCTTGTTTCACTTCTAAGGACAGCTACACTACCTGCCTTGAATGAATGAACTCAGAAGAGCACATACACAATAAATGTACAGCAACATAGGTAAATAGTACTTAATGCTATCAGTCAATGATTACCCATTTCAAACAACCTTCAACCAAGTCTTTGCAAATGGACTTCATTCTGCTCTGAAATTAATAGAAGGCAAACAGCTATCAGGAGGGTAGGAAGAAATGCTTTAAAAGATGTAGACAGTATGTGTAATCCTTTAGGAGCATGGTATCTTTTGATGCAGTCTTGAAGTATTTTGACACTCTTGCCTCAACCTTCAATTGAAAATACATGGGAAATGCTTGAGAAGATGAAGTCACGTCTAGCAGACACCAGAATGCACAAAACGCCATGTTCCTCTCATTATTTTCTCAGGATTACTCACCTGGCCCCAGGACGAGGTGTACCAGTCGAGACACGGCTGAGGGTTACAGGTCGTTTGAGTTTGTGGCCTGGAGGACATGGCTCGGCAGTGGAAAGGTCGGAGAGGTCTTTGATCCCGCAGGTCAAAACACTGGACCTCTCGTGATTTAATGCCTCCTTCACAATTCTTGGAACACTGAGGGAAGACATGGACTGATTGTTATTCTAATATCACGAACAGCTGGAGCTTGTAAGTATTCAGTGGTAGTGGGTCTAAGGCAACTGGTTCTAACGGGTTTCATTACTCATACAAAAAGCTTGGCTAAAGTGATCGATGGTTGCATTCAAGAAAAAAACTGCAGTCTCAGTGTCCTTTGACTTACTACACGAGATAACCTTTGACATGAATGACGAAAAACATTAAACATTTATAACAAGAATATCCTATCAAGAAAACCTTTTTTAGTTAAACCCTTCTCTGGGTCTGAACACCTCATTTGTTCAAGAGAGTTTATCTTTCTCGTATTTTGGGATCATCAGTGATTATTGGAATATTTAGCAAGAGTCTACAGACATACTAGCGCCTGATACATGACACATATTTTGTCCAAAATATGATATCAAGTAAAGTTGATCTGGTTATGACACTGGAGAGAAAGCTAAATTATCATTTAAGTTATTACTATCTACTTTATCTCAAAGTAGACATGAATGTTTGTTCAAATTGTTATGCCAATACATCCAGTGGTTAAATTGGAGTCAATTCAATTGAAACTACAAATGTTAATCTGGTGACGCTAGATAACCTTTATTCCCTGTGAATCATGAATGTGCTTGCCACAGCTTTGGGGAATCCCTTTGATAGTTTTTGAGATATTTTAGCCTGGACCTGAAGAGTTAGAGCGACCAACATTGCTATCCCTACAGACAGCACTTAATAAATACCTCTTACTGTGCATATAAACAAAATAGATAAAAAGAACAGGGTACAAATATGTATAAACAAGATCCACAAGTAGTCTAACCTCACTCCATTCTTCTAATTTCCATGTGGAGCAGGGGCGCAGGTAGCACCTCTGGGCTGGCGCTGGCCTCTTGGCGGGATCGCAACCAGAGTCGGAGCCAGTGCTGCAGGCCAAAGTCCTCCAGATGGCCCCCAGACCACAGCTGGTGGAGCACTGCCCACAAATGTAGTAACACATGAGAACACTAATTACACATAGTAATTTCAGGATTAGATGCGAGAAAAGCTCCAGCACAACAAACCTCACTGATACTGTAACAATGCAAATCATGTGAAACTTTACATTTGTAAATCAGGCTGAAAACATCTAAGGAATATGCAAATAAAAGCACAATCTTAAAATGTTCTTCTGTTTGAAACAGTTGAGAGTTTTAAACAGAGGCAATTGTTTATCAAAAGTGCCATACATTCATTATGTAAATTGGCATCAGCTGCATAAACTTAAGGTCAAATGGGGTCTCCAAAGAATTCAAATGTGTGCAGGGACCAAAACTAGACGCTGTGTCTGCATGATAAAAGCAGATGCAGACAGAAATAATGAGACACAGCTGTGCTTCATCCCACAGTTTGAGTACAACACCAGAACATGTTGACGCAGACTCACAGCACTCCAGTTGCCGGTGACCCAGTAGGCAGCAGTTGTCAATTGTGTGGAGGCTGTAGTTGGCGCAGATGTTGGCTCTGGAAGCGGCCACAGAATAGGTGGATGGTTTGGCAAAATGGGCACAGCAGGTGTAGGTGTTTCCATGTGCTGCACTGGCATTGTGTTATGCTGAGGAGGGGTTTCTGTGGCTGTTGTCAGCTGGTATGAAGAGTCCTGATCAGTGTCACTGCTGCTCCCAACCATCGGGGGGACGATTATTTCATTGTAATCAAAATCAGCTGAATCAAACGTAGGAGTTCGGGAATCTGCTCCAGTTCTCTCTGTGAAGGCGGGCTTTGTCTGTATTTGTTTAACTGTAGCTGGCAGGAAATCATCTGGAGAAGGCGGAGTGGCTCCCTCCAGGTTTGTAGGAGATACAATTTCTGTTGCAGTTAACGACGTGTAGTCATCAGAGGCCTCTCTGTTACCTGAGGTTTGCAGAAAGGGAATGGGAAGAGGAGTGGATGTCTCCGAGGCAGGAAGTGAGGTTGTACTGAGGTCAAGGTGTGACTCCCATAAATTACCCTCGCTAGTGGCATACAACGTATTAAAATAAGTCTGATCCAAGCCCAAATCCTCCAATGTGAAGGCAGTTTGCAATATTAATGTTTGGCTGGTTGTTTGAGGTATTTCTGAAGCGCTTTTGTCCAGATGCTCTACAGTCTTAACTTGATTTATTGATTCTGGTGTAGGAGAGACTGAAAAATCTGGACTGTCTACATCTTCCTCTCCTGCATTGATATCTGGACTTAGCGTACTTTTGTCCCCGTAGCTGTAATTATATTCTTCATCTTCCTCCGTCCCCTGAGCCCCCACTGTTTTCAAATCAGTCTTGATAGTGGTTTTATGGCCAAGAGCGTGGTCAGCATACTTTGCAGTCACTGTGACATCCTGAGTTTGGTTTTCCTCCTCATTGATAATGTCATCGTTTTTTTCCGACTCCTCCACATATTGCTCCCACTTGGCATCCTGTGTGGGCTCCTCGGTAGTGAAAACCAGATCAGGAATTGAGCTTATTTTTTCAGGCCACCTCACATCCTCATCATGTGTCTCTTTAAGTGTTTTTGAATGCTCGGTTGTAGACAATGGCGGCGAGCGAGCGGTAGATACAGGCAGAAGGTAATCCTCGGATAGGAAGTCGTCCAAATGTTCAGAATTTGTTTGCACGGACTCCTTTGTTGATGAATTTCCGTTGACCTTTGTTTCGTCCTGATTTATGTTCTGTGGCTCTTCAGTTCTCAAAGTGTTGGCAGTGGCCTTTGAGATTGTAGAAATGGCTGAAGGAGCTTTTGTAGTTTCAATGTAAGTGTTTTCTTTTATGCTGCTGGTTGGCTTGGCCCCCTGTGGAGGACCAACTCTGTCCCCTGAATCTTTTACATCACCCTCAAAGTCATCCGATAAGTCTTCATGGAAGTTGATAAAATTATAGTCATAGTAAAAATCATCCACTTGAACAGTGTTTTCTGGAGAATGATTGATATTTTCAATGTTATTGTGGTAGTGGAAGTCTCCCTCAACAATGTTGTTAAGATTATTGCTGTTACTTCTTGGCTGGGCTCTGGTGGTGCTGTGTTTGGGGGGAGGTTTGACTTCAGGAATAGAGTTAATTTCATTAAGCACTTCTTTGCTCGACCAGCCACTTCCAGACAAGTCGACCCCTCCAAAGTTATCCACCACCGGTGCACAGTCCTGGATGTAGCAGGAAGTGAGAGCGAGGGGCTTCTTCTGAGGGTCACAGTCAATGCCGGTGTTTCTAGAGCAGGTTACATTACGACGGCGTACTCCACTTCCACAGGTCAGCGAACACTGCATGGAAGAAAAGACACATCAGATCACCAAGTCACGCTTTCTTAAAAATGTAGTCTTTTACATTAAGTGCAACTAGTCATAGCAAAGAAACAAGCTACATTTCCTTCCTGTAGCTTCAGTGTCTTGTACATGTCAATCAAAATCCTTACAGCTTTAGAGGGAAACAAATGATCATTTTAGTAACCCTGGATTATGGACTAACCTGTACTTCACAACTGTCATACAACCAGAATTGTAGCAAAAAATGAATACCCCTTCGTTGAGGCTTCTAATTTATTTCCAAACATTTCTAAAAAGTTGTGATTATGTGTGAAAGAAGGGTGAGAAAATGTTCAAAGAACATGACCTCTGTGTAGTTGCTGCCCTGGTCATGGACCTTAAGATCTGAAGCAATTCAATATGTTGCCTCTGAGTAATCAGTATGTGGCTGTCTGCGTATGCCACTCTCGTCTTTTGCTTTTGTATTTTGAAAGAGCTTAAGATGTTTGAATGTCTGGTCACACATGCAGACTAAATGAATTTTGTTTTCAAAAGAACTAGAAGATAAGAGCTTGAAAGGCTTTCTCTATGATTACTACATAGTTTAACATCATTCTTCACAGAAAGACCTTTTCCCAAGCTGTAGGAATTTCTAATTTGTATTTTCATTCCCTGTTCAAACACAATGCAGACAAACCAAAACCTCATATTCCAACCCAGACTCACCTTCGTCCAGCTGCTGGAGGCCCAGTCTGCAGGGCAGGGGATGTGTGTGTTGCAGGAGGAGAGTGACTCCGGTGTGGGTGTGTGTTCACATTCACTGGGCTGAAGTGCTTTCTGCTCCTCAGCACTTACTGCCTGAATGCAGAGCACCGTCCTTTTACTCAGGCCAGAGCTCCCACAGCTGGCTGAGCATTTCTGCCACTCACCGACCCACCATCTACACACAGAGACACAGGAAGCACATTTATTTTCCATTTAAAAAGGGCAAATCCGTCAATGTTTGACGGATTGGCAAATGGGATGAGTCACCGAAGATTCAGTGAGTTTTCAATTTTATTTTACCCCAAGCACACTATGAACATGTGTTCAGGGTGATAACACATGTTATACCACATGTTATCACACTGAACACATGCTGGTCAATAGACATGTCTTGAGTGTTTGTTTTATTTTAGTTGTGAGAGTTCACATTTGGTTAAATTGTTCATTAGCCTACACAACACCAACAATTATGAAATAATAACCCATGAGATGATTTTCTAGCAGGTCAACCTGAATTCTGGGCCATGATGTCAAATCCCAACCAATGATGAAAATAAAATAATCTATGTATTGTTTATTTATCGCACTTGTCCACAACCTATTTCAGAAGCTATGCCCATAAAGATAAAAAATATGTTAAACAATTTCATTCGTCAATGATATAAAACAATGTTGATGGCCAACATCATGAAAATAACTTTCATCCACACAAATATTAACAAAATCCACAAAAAGGGTGTACAGTGGTTTAAGATCTGGGTATTTTTGCGGTGGTTGCTGATGCATTTGGACAAAAGTCCTATTGAGAGTAAATTGAGCTTTTCCAATACTGATTCTACTTCAAGTAAACAGGCTGCGGATACAAATAAAATGCGTAGGTGGAACACTGTAGATTGGTAATTCACAGTGAACAGCCTGCCAGATGTGTTCAACCAGCTCTTTCACCTCTCATGTCATCCCTCACTTCATCTCTTAATGAGCATGGCCATAATCTGTTTTTTCGAGAGTTTGAAGGGAGGTTGAGAGAGAAAAATTGTTGTATCCTCCCTACGTTCCCCCTTTTCCTCAAGCGCTCAATTGAAGTTCCATAAGAAATGCTTCTAATAGCAGGTAACAAAAACACAGGAAGACATGACTCAAGGACACAAACAGTTTTGATAAACAGGAATGACAAACAACAGCTTTCATGCTTTCCAACACACTCTAGTCCTGTATATGTTCTCTGAGTAATGTGCACTTTAAGAGGCTACAATATTCTGATCTAATTCAATCTTATTATAGTTATTTTTTATTTAATGGCTTTTTGCTAACTGATTCCACTGTTCTCACTATATCTTAAAAACACTGTATTACATTTGTCATTTCCAGACAGAGGTTGATTGATCTATTTACCTACTTAATTTGCCTCTTTAAGTATAAAAAGATGTAGATCTGCAATGTCAAACGACTTTAAAAGACTAACCTTTTACATTTTGATAACAGTAAGCTACATAAAGATAGTGTTTAAGTAGGAGAACGCCACCTGGCCATAGAAGTATCTGACATTTGGAGCAATCAAGATGCTATTTGAAGTTGAAAGCAAAATATGAAATCTCCCTTAATATAACTGATCCAGCATGAACTCTTATTCCTTTTTTTTTTAAACAAGGTATCAATCATAAAGAGATAAAGTTGATTTTCCATTACCCTGTAACAAGTATTAAATCCTAATTTATAATGTTTTCAGCTTAAAACATGTGACTCAAGCAGTACATATGGCTTTTGATGTGTGGATGATTTTGTAATATGAACACCACAAAGCCTGGGTGTGTCTGTGAATACTGCATTTGTAATTTTGTCAGAGTTGTCTGGAGGGTAAACTCACATGGCTGGACACGGATCCTTGTTGCAGCTGGTTTGGTTATTGTCAGGCCGGGTTAAAGGGTCACAGAAATGCTCCTCCACTATCCCGGTTGTCTTTTCCACACAGTGAACGATCAGCCTCTGGACACCTGGACAACAAGTGAGAGGAGAGAGAGCGTTTACAACTCAGCACACACAAAAACACAAAAAAGGCTCCCAGCTTCATTTCGGTCACAATAACAATAGCCTTGTGTCTGACCTGGTACGCTACATGATTACAAAAGTTAGCATATAGACATAACTGAATACAGAACAATGAATATATATTTTGCAAAACCAAGACCAACTTTTGGAACTCATAACCACACAACCAGTACTAAAAGCAACACTGCCGGTGCAAAAAAGAAAAAGTTGTGCCCACCATGTAGGTAAGTGGCGTATTAAGTGTTGAGACAGCATTACACAAATCAGTGCATGAAAGGACTTGTCTCATAAAGCTGTGACAGATGGATCTACTCTAGCTGTGATACCTCTCTCCAAAATGATTATTCTATTTCCACCCTGTCAGAGAGGGTGACACCTCTGACCTCTGACCTCTGGGCAGCCTCTGTTGAGCTTGAAGTAGAAAAAAAAGGCAGGAAAAATGCTGGAAAAGCCTTGTTGAGCTTTTGTCAAAGATTCAACTCAAGGGGCTTTAACGACACTGTTGTAGATATTTTGGTCAAATGTATTGTGAAAGTGGGTAAAATCCTGTTCCTGTCACACTGAAACAGGACAAGTATGGTCTTTTAATGTGCTGACTTCAAATAATGAGTCAAATATTTAATTCATATTCTTTTAAGAGAAAAATACACTACTTACAATACACTACTTACAATGACTGATAAAAGACTGAGAAATAGGAATGTCATCAACAAAGCGAGAAAAAAAGGCTAATTTCTCTGCATTAACAAAAGGCTAGACACTTGAGCCAGAGGTTCGTGTCTTGGCAGTCAGAAAAAGAAAACTGAACAACTGTTTGAATACAAATAAATTGAGAAATAAAATAACATTGGTAAAGGTTGGAGAAAGAGAGGCGAGGAGCAGGAGGTGAATTTCATATCAGATTTGTCCGTGAAACCTGATGAACTGTATTTACCTTATTGAATGACGAAGAAGCACATTTTGGACTTCCATATAAAGCTGTTTAAGGTCAAGTGGACACCAACTTTTTCTAAACTTGTTATAAAAGCTGTTCACAAAAAGGCAAGGTCAAGAAGACACCAACTTTTTCTAAACTTGTTATAAAAGCTGTTCACAATAAGCCAAGGTCAAGAAGTCACCAACTTTTTTTCAGGGTAAGCTGAATTTGATTTCTTCTTTGTATTTCTTTTTTCTCAATAAACCCTAGAGCAGGGGTGCCCAACCAGTCGATCGCGATCGACCGGTCGATCGCTGGGAGATTC
>CALSBZ010046676.1:815189-827944 GCA_943591055.1 Gobionotothen gibberifrons | reverse complement strand
GTAGCTTGTTTTACGTGCGAGAATATTGACCCAAATCTGACTCCATAGAAATCGACGCCAATCATATTTCCACGCTTGTGCCAGGGCCGGGGGAGGGGTTACAAGGCTCACGTCTTGTGGTGCATTCACTTGCACTCGGACATTAGAGATTTTCTCACATAAATGTCCGATGAGCCCAACGACCACTACCCCACTGCCTGATATCATTAGAAAGCTAGGAATCTCCTCTTTCCAACAGTGTATACAACTCAAAATGTGTTGGTCAATGCGACTGATTTCGATAGAGCAAGTCACACATGAGGTGGTCCCCGAAAATCCTTGATAATAAAAAGTGGATTTTATTTAGCTTTTTTCCACGGACCACCTGCAGTACCCTCGCGGACCAGTTTGAGAACCGCTGCAGTACAGGTTAGCGAGGCTTGCTAATGTAAACAAAGACGAGATTACGTCCAAAACACGTCAGGCATTGTTTCTGATAGCAATTTTCTGTGGGTCCGCCGCCGATTTGAGGTCAGATCGGCAGCAAATCTGTATCCACTCGTTGTACCCCTGTTTTTAAAAGATTTGGGTACGGAGGAAAAGAGAGAGGGTTTTATTGACGCTGCGTGAGTTCCCCGACGCACCGGGACTTTACTGGCATTGATCCTGACCATTGACCTTGTATATAATTCACAAGTGGACCTTTAACAAAAAAGATTGAGTACCCCTGCTTTAGATGAAAATAAGGAGCCCCTCCCCACGCCCCTCTGAGAGACATTTGGTTAAAAAGAACACAGTAGGCTTGTTTGAGACAAGCAAGACCTGCGCAGTTGCGATCAACGTCTTGCTTGTGCGTTGCATGATGGTTAGTCATTTTGTCCGACTTGCTCTGGAGGCTCGCCTACATGAGACGTTGAAATCTCGCGGGACAAAGACGCCCGCAGCCTTGAGAGCGAGGCGAGGCGTGGCGCCGCAGTTCCTCTCCACGGGTTGCGGAAGCGAAATGCTTGATGGGAAACGTCTCGCTGGTATCTCGAGCTGAGCGCTCATTGGTGGTTTTTACCACGTGCTGCTGATGAAACTCTCCAAGTGGCTCGGCAAAAGTTTGTTGTTGTTTTGTGTCAGTTTTACGTCGCCCCTTCCATTAACATTTTTCATCATTGTTCCACAATGTTTATCATCATGAAATTAATATCTATATATTGTATACTATACTTGCACTGCTTACCGTTTTCATACTTTATATATCTTAGCATATTCATACACACTGTTCATACTGCTCACAGACTGCTGTGTATATTGCTGTGACGCTGTCCCATACTGCCTAGTTGTTGTCGTGTGCTGTGCTGAAGCACAATTCTGTATTCACTGTATTTATTATTATCTGTGTATTTATTCTTATTTATACATTTCCCATCTATTTACCTTTATTTTCGTATCATTTATTTGTGTACATACTTCTGATGATTGTGTATATAACTGACTGTTTTGCACTCTGGTTAGACCCTCCTTAATTTTGTTACACTGTGCTTGCATTTTTGTAATGACAATAAAGTAATCTAATCTAATCTATATCTAGTGTATTCATACCCCTCACTGTTTATTCATCATTCAATTCATTCTATATTTTATTCTGTAGATTGTGTACATTACTTTTCACTTTACTGCTTGTTGCACTCCTGGTTAGAAGCTAAACTGCATTTCGTTGTCTCAGTACCTGTAATATGTGCAATAACAATAAAGTTGAATCTAATCTTGAGCAGGAACAAATGTATTTACTTAGTACATATCTGACATTAACGATTAAACACATGTGTGCATTCTTTATAAATGCAAACCGAGTCAAGCCGACTCCGGAGGTGGCGGTATGCACCTTAAAGTTGTTTGCAATCCGCCAAAAAACCGAGAGAAGAAGAAGAAGGCGAAGAAGAAGAAGAAGAAGACGAAGCCGACTCCGAGCTGTCCGACTTCAGGCGAGCTTTTTGAGACCTCCCCCGGCTGCGATCGGCTACTCTCGTCTACTTTCGAGGCGAGCCGCAACGCGTCTCAAACAAGCCTAATGGTGCTCTAGGAGGAGATTCAGGTGATTAGGTGGGCGGGGTTACCTTGGTTGGTGATTGGCTAATGGTTACACAAGCCAAAAAAGTCGTTATGACATCATAAAGTTGCCAAACATCTGCTAATTTTCAGACAGGTTTTTATATAAATGGATCAGGACAAAAAGAGAGGGGGTCTTTGTTCCTGAAACGTTCAGAATCTCTTTAGACAGAGGGGACACATGGTTATGTATAAAAGACGTGAAAAAGTGGATTTTGCATAATAGGTGACCTTTAGATGTTCATCCATGTCAGCATATCTTCCACAACTATAGCTTAACCAAAATAACTAATTAACATACCGAGTCCTTCTGTTTCCTCAAATGTTCTCTTCACAGTGGCACAGGTGGAGCCGTTGCCATGACACACCCCGCAGCGATCCTCTAGAGCTCTGGAGTCAATCACATAGTCACAGCCTAAATTCTGCGACACACAAGCAGCAAAAATTAACTCAACAAATCATTATCTAGAATAAACCTCACAGTGTTTAAACTACAAAGGCAACATACAACAATTTGGGCGCTGAATATTTCTTTAGATCAAAAGACAGATTTTGCAATCTTTCATCCACATAAAGACTTGATAAGATCTGTTCATGTGTACATCACTTTGTAAAAGCCATAGAAACAGGACAGAAGACAACCTTTCATCACCTTACCTCATGTTCTGAAAATCCCAGTAATCCTTAATATTGTTCTGTGCTGCTTTATTTATTAATGTCACAGCCCATAACTGAGCTGCTGCTGCCCCATGGTGCAGTAAAATGGCACAATATGTAAACAAAAGGTCAGACTCAGAGGAGCATCAATCAAAATGTAGGGTGGGAACACGCTACACTCTTAAAATAGAATAGATACATTGAGACCTTAAAGAATTAAGTCTTATTAATAATTTTTAAGGATGATCAAAGGAGAAATGGTGCTTCGCTCTTCATTGTTTCAGTGACCCTTTAAAAACACAAATTGTTTTCCAGGTAAGGCGGAACACATGCGGCTTCCTGACAGAAATGTCACAAAATGTCATGAGATCAGAGCCACCAAGTCTGTGATTGCTGTCCACTCAGTATCCAAACAATGTCTGTATCAGTGACTGGCATTTTGGCCAAGGCCGATAGGCAAGAGCAGAGAGATAACAGCCACCGTATCTTTCTATCAACTAACCCATTTTCATGCAGAATGTCAAATGTACAACACTTGCCTGCTGAGAAAACAAAGTGAGCTAGCGTCAGTCACTAGGCTGTTAATCAGCCATGCATTGCAAAGAGACAGAAATGCGAGAACAAAAACTGTGAGGAGGAGACGAGGAAACATATTTATTTGTTTGAGAGTATGTGGAAAAGAGTCTCGATACCTTACAGATGCCATTGACGCACACATCTCTGCTTTTGTTTCCTTGGTAGCACGGAGTCCCATCAGCGACGGCGTCCTGCATCTTGTCAGAAAAGTGCTCTCTCAGTGGATGACAGTGCAGCTCACAAGGGCTGGCTGAAGGAGACAAGGAGAGAAAGAGTTGTGATGGATGTTGTACAATCACAACCAAATCTTTGAACTTTCTTAACTACTTTCCGTCACAGCCGAATGGAGTTTATTTTTCCCACCTCTGTTGATGACTGCTTCCCACTTGTAGAACTTGCCCTTGTATGGCAATGTGTTGTAGTGACTGCACTGGAGGTCTCTGAAGGTGGGCAGGTCATGAGGACACGGTGTGGGGCTGCAGATCTTGAACCTCCGTCTCTCTCCCAGACAATAGTTCCCTCTATACTTAGGACTGTTAGTCAAAGAGGTAATTTTGGAGTTACTCATTGACTTTTATTGTCAAAACTTTGTGATATGGTGGAAAAGGGAGCAGTACAGAGAAGATAATAATAATAATAATAATAATAATAATAATAATAACAATACATTGGATTTTTATAGCGCTTTTCCTAATGCTCAAAGACGCTTTACATAAAATCAGAACAGAAACAGTTATAAAAAAAAAAAGAAGAGATGCATTAGATATACATTTTAATATAGAAACCAATCGGAAGCCAGCCTCTTTGACTTAGGACCAGAGATGCGGGCATGGCTACACGACACCGAGTTGGACCTCTGACGTTACACGAAAGAAGAAGAAGATAGAAACCAATCCAGTCCATAAGACATTTTTTTTTGGCAAACACTGTAATTTATTTTCCTACGACATCATTCTCAATGTCTGAGCTCTGTTCTTTAGATAACATAATAGCTTTTGCCGTTCCTTCCTTTCATCATTCAAATGCCAATCATTTTCTGTCCATTTGTTGCCCAAAATAACCTCATCTCTCCATGTCCACAAATAGGGAACTATACTTTAGTCTGAAAATGGGTCTTTGAAGTACGGTTTAAAAGCCTTTTACCCATGGCTGTAGAGGGCATTATGGTGGGTTTTTTAGATGTTAAAGGATATTCTTCTATTTTCTTCTATTCTTCTGAGATAAAGCACTATAATATTATTTGAATTGTAAAAATACAATTAATGCCTTGCAGTGTTATGCCTGCACCAGCTAGTCATGTTGCAGTTTACATTCATCTCTATTCAAAATGTCATCACTGCATAATTTCATCAGAAATCTGTGAGAAATTGTCCAAATCAACATAGGAATTCTTGAGTTATTGACAAAGATGTGTATTTTGAGGTAACATTGATCTTGACCATTGAACATAACTATCTAATCAGTTGACTCCAAAGTCCAAGTACAAATGTTAAGCCCAATCTGAAGAAATTCCCAGTAGGAAATTCAGAGATATTTTGTTCACAAAAATGGGACAGACGACCCACTAACATCATACCTCCGTCCACAACTTTAGCTGGCGCGGGGCCATATCAATAGTTAAACAAGAACAAATATATAAGTATTTAGGAGAGAAAAGTGTCACTTACATGGGGTTATCACAGTCTCTCTGGGCGCTCTGGACCCCAGCCCCACACGTCCTCGAACAGCCTGACCACTCGCTCCACGAGGCCCAGCCACCGCTAACACTCTCCGGCTCATGTCCAACTGTCACACACTCTCCACTGAAACACCACTAAAAAAAAAAAACATCTTTTATTACAGGAACACACACTGTGAAACCCCTTATTCAAGGCTAAGAGGACATTGGTTGTAGTGTTGTCTTATATAACTGAGACACATTGAATTTAATGTTTGAATATTCAGCATTTTGAAACATGTATTATCTCTATTTTTCACAATAGCTAGGAAGACATTGTTTGAGTTTCATCTGTTAGATTTTATTGCCTTACTTTATTTTATTTGCATTACTTTTACATTGCAACGTGATTAATTATAGTACATTTGCTCTTCGTCTGCAATTTATTTAATTAATCACAAAACGTCAGGTCCGGATCTTGAGAAAACAAATACAGCAAAAAGGAAAGACTCCCATGACATTAAGCCATCCCTTTTAGATTAAACATTAATTGTAAGATGATGCCAATGATTTAATGAATGTGACTTGTGTTTTGAATCTGCCGTTTATTAAATGAATCACAAGACGTCAGGTCAGGATACAGTTGACTAAATGTATAACTTCTGCCGATCAGTTTTCTACAGGAAACAACAGCAACCTTATTTGCTCAATGCGTGTCATGTTAGGTTGGGGAGTTACAGCATTAATTTCATTCTGACAACTTGCTGCACCTTTATGCATCGTTATATGCTCAAAAATAAAAAAGATGCAGTCTATTGCAATAACATTTTTAGTTATCAGTCTCCATGGCAAGGCGGCAAATAGAAAAGACTCCCATGATTAAAGCCCTGACAATTAGGAGGTTGAACGCTGACATCATTCCCACCACACTCCCCATGTCTCACTCCCTTCATGCTCATATAATGGAGGACTGACCTTGTCCTTGCCACAACTTGTCCCATCCACAGCCCCGTCCAGCTTCGAGTGGCACGTGGTTCCCACAGTGCACCACAGAGTGCTGCATACATTCTAGAAAAGCACAGAGAGACCATCTTGTTACCACATCATTGTAGACGTTGTTGTTTACTTTGTCAATAAATAGGCAGAGATATCAATAAATGTTTCCCACTCGGATATATATTGAATAATGAAGTACATCTTTAATTAAATGACAAGCATACTGAGTATCCTTGTCAAAAATAGTTATGTGCCCTCAAGGTGATTGTAGCTGATGGCATTTTAAGGTAATAAATGGTAATAAATGAACTTTATGGATCTGTACTTTACAGGGTGTGTTTGTCTAATTTTCTCGGCTGTCAATAAAGACTATATCCCACAGGTTTACTGATGGTATTCGTCTGACTAAATTGCTTGAAGTCAGGAGTTCTACAGAGTACAAAAATACGTCAATACTATTGATGGATGAAGAATCGCCTAACTCGCAAATCCCACTGTTTGTTCTTGCTTTTTGTGATAAGACAAGTGACACATCTTCAGAAACAGCAGATCAGACACAGATTACAGGCAGGAGCTCTGCAGCACAGATGGTCCACATCTCCATCTCCCAGGAAACCATTGCTGCATGATGCTCTATGTGAAATGATAGAACTGCATGTATTTATCTTGAGCATCCTTCACTTATCTTTCATCAAAGCTAGCAGTCATGCACTTTGTGAATCCTATCATTAAGTGATGATTTACTATAATACTAACATATAAGTCATAATACTCATTTAATTCAATACTCAATGTAGGAAATAATCTAAAGAATAACAAGAGACTGCTTATTTCCCACAGTGGTCAAATCTGTGTGTGAAGACTGATAACAGCAGAAGGTCGAATGTGTTAATAAAGGAGTTCCTGCACTGATGGCTGCAACCGCCAAGCCCATTCTTGTTCTGGTTGCTTGACATTTGTGATCAATGTGTTTGCATTTAGACACAATTGTTGTACTGCAGATTAGGAGGATTTTTGAAGCGTAAAAGAGTTCAGCATTTTGAACTTTCAGAATGCAATAATAAACAGAGCTCTGTAAATAAAGTATTTTCCAAGTTCTAGTTTACAACTTCTGGAACTTATAATATACAGGCTTGGAAACAGCAGTATTGATTCTCAATGTAGGGCTCAATTTACAATATAAATGAAAAAGTCACAGTGACTGATCCTCCCACTCCACAGGATTCAGAGGGCTTTGAAGAAAATACAGCTCTGCAGAGCTCACAACCTCGATCTGATGCAGCCTGGACTTACAGATAGTAATGTCAGGGGCATTTTTAGGACTTTATCTGTGTCTCACAAAACAAATAAATCAATAGAGAAACCATCCCAAATCCCCAAACAAACGGAGTATTGAGCAACTTAAGCATACCTTAAAGCCTACAAGTACACAAAGAAATAAGATGTAGCACTGATTCATGCATGCACCCAGAAGACTGTACTAAATTGGTCAATGTAATCTCATGTTTAAAGCTTTTTTGTAAAACATGGCACTAAAGCAGCACAGAAGGACAGTGTGCGCTGCCAGGATAGACAGGTACATGTTTTTCTGTCCTTTCCACTCAGTATCCACATATAAATATGTTTTAGTGTCTGTGATTGGAGGTAATATATTACATTTACACTCTTAGATTTAATTATTTTGTTCTAATATTTTCCTTTTAACCTTAGTTGTATTTGCAGAATACGTTTTAGACTCTCAATAAAATAATTAAGGAAACACATGTTTTACAACTTAGGATATGTGCTATAGAATTGTATGCAAAAGGGAAAAAAAGGAAAAAGTTCAGAAACACTGATATATAAAATAACATCAAATCAATTTCATCAAGCCACAGCAATAACAACAGCTGAGTTGGGGGCAGCAGTGTGCAGCAGAGCAACAAGCTATTCATTTTGAAATAATAATCATCACGGAGAGCATTTTCTATTCCTGGATCCTGGTGTGTGCTCTGTCTGATAATGGGATAATCTAAAGAAGAGCACGCAGTCAATAACAAACTGTTTTTCAGACTCAAACTGAAAACAAGGCAAGCTTCAATAGGGTAAGAAACTTGTTGTAAAGTAAGGCAAGATTGACGTTCATTTAATAATGATTAATTTGTCGAATGAATAACTTTAGAAACAAGTTAAGAGAGACAGAGCAAAACACTCTGCACCATGGTAATGGATTAAATTGAATGACATTGGCTTCAAATAAAAAAACATGTTAATGTAAATTTGCCTTGTTATGTCCTATTCATTTTTGTTTTCTATTAAAAGTCTGTCATGTTACCTTAACTGAAACCGTCAAAGGTTCTATATCTTTCAATTTATTTGAAAATGGTTAATTTGATATAATATCTCTTTATGATTATGCTGAATTTATTCAACGAGCATATCCTACTGTATGGTAAAACATGAATATGAGAATGAAACTTTAAATATATTGTGATTAGAAATTCAACGCTTAAAGATTTCCTGTTGAGATTGTGTTCACCTATGGTTTATGGAGCCATTTTTATGAGCAGTTAAACCACAGATCTGCAGACTGCAAAATGTGTTAAGGTTAAAGATGAAGTCGAAAATGTCCAAATATTTATTTAAAGGCGATGTTCATCACATCAGTTAGGCCTCAAGGATACAGTCTTAATCTTGGTGATACACAGTGAATGTTAACTATGTATACAAGAAAACTCCAGGGTACAATTAAACGTCAAGGTTGGTAACCTTGCTATAAAGAATAAACATCCCCAACTCAACATTTGAACTCAAGAAACTATGTAACGTGGGATTCGTGAGTGGATTGGATTAGCTTGAATTGTTTTTCTTACAGTTGTTTTTCCATCCTGGGGGGCGCTCGTAAACGACGCACATGTTGTAACAAGTTATATTAAAAGAGAATCCAAGTTGTTACTTTGAGTAATTACATTGCTGGTGGGAAAATACACGTGTGGTTTCCGTATGTCTGATATTTTGCCACTCCTGTTGCTTTGGCCTGATACTGTATATAAATGATTTAGATCAGCCCCCAACCATAATTACCATCATACAGCTTTGCAAACAGAGGATTTTTATCAAATTTACAATCGATTTACTCAGACATGCACAACACAGGAAATACTCCCCTAAAGGAGTCAATATACGGTATGCCAATATGTATCAAAAACATTTGTGTGCATCGTTTCTATACTTCAAACATGCCAAGTCTCTGAGATTCTTCAGCAGTGAGCTTGAATACCGAGACTGTCATGTGTGAGCCATGTTATCACGACCAGCTATGCGGTAAAATGAGCGTTTTGCGTATGCAGTGAGTTTAAATCCAGCTCATGTCATAATTCTAGGATTGATGAATGCAGCGAGGGGAGTTTCCAGTGCTAAAAAAGTGGAGGACAGTTCTGTCTGAACATGCTGAGGTGCTTACAGATACAGTACAGAAAATACATCTAGTTCGCTGTTAGAAAACACATGGGGCCCTTAAAACCCCAGTATGCTCCATCAGACCGGCTCGTAAGATGGTTTAACAGCTTCCGCAAAAAAAACCTCCCGAAAACATTGTTTTCCGAGTTGTGTGTGTGTAGGGGGGATTACATTTTTTCAGAACATCCCTTTTCATGTCTGGTTTCGATTGTAGCCACTGAGAACAACAAGGTTCAATGGAATCAAATAGTATTGGCAAAAGACCGCTTTTTATGATCAAATTGGAAAGACAGAATAACTGGTAGTTATTGTACAAAAAGGACTTCGGAAATAACATTTCAATTTCAATAGCTTGAAATTGTAAAATAGCATTTTGAACAACATAAACATAACATAAAATCATATTGGAAAAATACCTTTCCGAACTGGATGGGTCCTTTCTGTTTTTACTGCTTTAAAAGCATGTATTGCAGAACTGGGGAAAAAAAGGAAGCCCTACTGTAACACTTCAAAAGTGGATAACATAAAATAAAATATTCAGTATTAAAATAACTATATTGAGAGACAACAATCAAATTCGGAACATACAAAGCTCAATGTACAACACTCGGTGTATTGAGTGGTATGAAGAAATTATGTAACATGATGAAATATTGAGTGCACTGTATTCAGACCCATGGTCGATCAATGCAAAAGAAGCAAAGACAGAATAACATATCGAGGTTTGCCTACAGAAAACCTGCTGAGAGGAACAGTATGAAGCAAAGCAAAAATATAAACTGGCTGTTGACTGTATTAAACCTCTTTAGTGCTCAAACTGGACTTCTTTAGTGGTATCTCAAGTTTACTTACGTAATCTTCTATCCCTTTGCTACTCTGAGTGCTACTTCTCCTCCACGTCCACTCTGGAGTATAAAGAAAACAGCATTAGTTGCATTTTAATAGTGACTCTGTGACACAAGATTATTACCGATAGATCTAGTGAAATATCACATGCTGTGACTGAAAACTTCCCGAAGAAGCAATTTATGTTATTAATTTAAGAAATCTTTGACGGGCAGTAACAAGTCATTGCTATTTAGTGACACTGGAATAGAAGTATATGTTGGTCCCAGTCTGTATATAAAGGATTTAGTACAAACACTAGGATCCTTATTGTAGCGGCTTGAACCTCGGAGACCTAATTTACTGTCGGTCTGTCGAGCATGTGTGTGCAAGTGACATTTTATACAGCATTATATATTACTGTTGTTAGGTGAGTGTTAGGGAAATAATTTGCTTAGGTATTCATCCTTTGACACAGTTCATCATTTTCTCCTCTCACTGTCTCCTTTCTCATGGCATAGGTCTACGGCCTTGGGTATAGCTGCTATCTCTCTTTAGGAGGGGCAGCTTGGGCGCATTGTTGTTGCCAGTCTATGACAGAGCACAAGCCGCCATGAGGTAGTTTACTACGAGGCCATGAGGTAGTTTACTGTTCAGGGACAAGGTTCCCTGGCGCGCATTCTTTTCTATGGACGAGAGCTCTAGTTAGATTCAGGGTCCATATTGCTTTAGTCTCACTGATGAAGAATGTTGATTATTACACTCCGAACTAGATAAAACATCAAGCTGCAGAGAGAGTTCTTCAGAGTTGGTTTGGCAACCGCTGTGTCAACTCGTGACACACCACCTGTCTTGTCAACTCTCCGGCCGAAACTCCAAATAAACCGTCAGTGTTTGCCATCAAAGCTCCAGCTCTCCTTGTGTCTCCTTCATGAGTCGGTGACTCCCACTGCATTGCTACACAGAAGTTTCCTCCACAATGAGTACACAGTGAAGTGCAGAGGGTTGTGGGAGCTGTGCATTAGATTTGCTCAGACCGTTCCGGATGTCCTTCCACAACACAGTCGCAGAATATAAAAAAAAATCCATATAGCACATGTTGTGGACAGCAGATTGAAGAAGCCATGTGTGGACAACATCACACAGCGATGTGTCCTGTTCTGCAGTTAACAGAGGTTATTGGGCTTGTTGTTCAATATCCTGAAGTATATTGAGCATGGAGGAAACCTTAATAACTGCAGTAACTCTCTAAATAACTGTGATATTTGTATATACATATTGTATATGCTGCTCTACCTTATTTATTATAGGGAGCACCAAGGTTGCTTTTTGGGGTTTTATTTTCATTTAAAAGATGTTCTCCTAAAAAGATGTTAGAATTGAACACTGTGCTGAAGACATAATGGGATCAGAGCAGGATGGGGGCTGTGAGTATTGCTGTGAGAGCTTAGAGTAGAAGATCACACACAATCTCAAAAATATGCTGGTGAAGAAAACAGCAAGACAAGTGATACTAGAAAGAAAAAATGAGGACAAAAGAGTATAATACAAAAAGGCCAGTGTTTCCCCTACAGTATATACAAATATCGGCGGCGCATGTGGATTTGTAGTATTGTTTTACTATAAAATAAAGGTGTAATTAAATGTAGCTAAATCTTGAGACATTGTCACTGTATGTAATGGCAGGGCCGATTTTTTGGCATAGGCGGTCGCCTAGGGCGCCAGATCTGGGGGGGCGCTGCGCTGGTAGCTATGGGAGGGGAAGAAAAAGTTTTGACCATTGGCGCTCATCCTAATTTTTGGCCTTGATGTAACAACATTCATAATTAAGTAAATGTAACACCCTTTTCACCCCGGTTACACCTTTCATTTGCCCTGTACGATGGGCGCTGTAAGTGATGAAAGTGGGGGATGTTGGCTTATCAGGCACCTGCAGCTCACAGCCAAAGTGGGAGCGTGGGAGCGAGAGCGCGCGCGAGAGAGAGAGAGGGCACACCGGTACAGGCACTGTTGTTATTAGAATCTGGTGCTAGCTGCGCTAACGGATATAAGAAGTAGATGTTTCTACAACCAGGGTGGAGGAGAGCTCTCCTGCCAGACTGAGAGGCTCAGTGAGGTAAAGGACTCTCTGAGTGTTTAGATAGTTAATTTTAGTCTAAGTTATCTCAGTGGGTCTCAAACAAATATGTGTTTACAAATTATGTAAACACATATTTCCAAGGCACTCCTTTATAATTATTAGGATAAATAAAAACAGGTTAGAAATCATTCCAATGTATACTATAGGACAGTAAACCAAAAATATCGTTTAAAGTTGGAGAGATACAAAAATATGCATAAATAAATAAATGTTAACTGGTAAAATAAGATATAAATGAACAACAAAAATAAAATAAGTTACATTTATTTGTTATTGGCTATGGTAGGTTATTGGTTATGTTCACATACTTATTTGATTATTAAAATGTAAACCGAGTGTTTATAGTTGTACCCCCTAGATCAGGGGCCGTATTCACAAAGCATTTTATCT
>CALSBZ010046676.1:757739-814789 GCA_943591055.1 Gobionotothen gibberifrons | reverse complement strand
CCCCCCCCCCCCCCCCCCCCCCCCGCTGACGATTTACTAGCGGACCGAGGTGGGCCGGTCGGAGAAGTCACTCGCACCCCCCCGTGAAAAAGGAGATTGAGGGGTATGCATGCAATAATTGCAATAGGCTACATGAAAAACCTTTCTGTTTAATATTTACAGAAGAATTACAATGTGCAACTGTTCAACCCGCTTCCCAAAAATGTGTTACAAATGATATATATATCTTCCCCACAGGAGAAATCAAGATGAAAGTCCAGCTGCAGCATCACATCACACAGCTCTTCCTCTTCTGAGTTTTTGTGAATAGGTCTTACTGAGTTAGGAGTCCTCTCGAGGACTTTTAAGCTCTCCTAAACTTAGGTGCTACTTTTAAGCCTAAAATACTTTGTGAATTGCTCTTAGTGAAAAAAATTAGGAGTCCTAAATTTAAGACTGACACGCCCATTATGTTTAGGAGTTTCTCCTAAATTCGCCAGTTAGGAGCTACTTTTAGCCTTAAGATCCTTTGTGAATACGGCCCCAGGTCTCTAGTAATTGTGTGCTCAAAGTGCACCAGATTGAAGCATTTTACTTTAAAATGTTCAAAATAATCTTCCCGGGGGGGGGGCATACCCCCGGACCCCAAGAGGATGTGACGTCCACCCCCGAATTAAAACATGTTCATACAATACTGAATACATTTGAAGCCATTTTGACGTATTTACCTATGTCAATAAGTTTCTGTTTTTGTAGTGTATTTGTCTTTTGTAGAGATTTTTCATTTATATATAAAATCTCGCCTAGGGCAGCAAATTGGCTAGAACCGGCCCTGGTACTAGGCCTCAAGAGCCTTTCTTGTGCTGGCAGACACATAGAAACAAATTGGCGGGGCGCACTTCGCACGCGCACACACAAAAAAAATCCACGTGCTCCGCGCTCACATTATGCTGGACCCACGTGCCTTAGCACCGCTGCTATGACTCCATCCTAGGGGAAACACTGAAAGGCATAGTAGAGGAAAGCAAAGAAGGAGATGTCAGAGGACCAACGTGCTTTCCATTCAGCCGTATATGGCTTTGTGAGGATTTGTTTTGATACATTTGTTGTGAGAGAGTCTTACGTCCATGTCATCACAGAGCAGGGATCCAGATCCATACTGCAGCCGGCACTGATGGGCCGCGCTGTACAGGACCCCGGGAAGCACCGAGTTCAGAGACAGCTGGTCCTTCACCGGGGCATCATCAAGGCACCAGCTCCAGCCACGACTGTGAGGCAGGGGCAGAAGTGGGGAGATATTTGTTTGGGAAAAAACAGAAGAACAGAGTCTGGTTAGCACAGTTTACAGACGTCTCTTTGTTACACACATAGTACTATCTGAAACATCTTAAAAAATGTCTGTACTCTTTCTGTGGTCCACTTTCCGCCATGAAAACTTTTAGAAAGACTGCATTAGTTATTCTGAGCGCCAAGAGACAAGCAGATATCTTGTATCCCACATAAGTAAAGTTTCCAGCTGATGCAATCACTAGGAATAAAATGAAGCAGGAATGAATGCAACAAAAATCTTCTGCAACAATCCAAGAAATAATGATAATGTTGACCTAGTGTTTGGCTACAGAATAGAATGTGTGAATAGCAGCCGCCAAACAACACCTGAACAATTAAGTGCCAATTTAATACAAAGGGCATTAATCCTTGAGCTAAATATCCTTACGCTCATCTCTAGCACTGAATATTTACCAACAAAAAATGGTGATAATTAACTGAATTCTTGAGGCATAAATATATATAGAGAAGTGATGAGCTTAGGTACTCAGGAGAGTTTTTGATCACAAGCAGTGAAAACTCTGGAGTCTTTAGAAGTGGGTCTGCCATCTGTTCGCACATGGATGCATAAAGGAATGCACGCATAGTTTTCTGATAATGATTTCACACAATTCCACTTATCTACAGGCGGTATTAATATGCAACAACATTTAGAAAATTGCTAGCAAGTAAACATGATGTTAATATAACCAATGAAGCTTTCGAAGTACATTTTGTTTATGTATTACATGTAATACCACTCTTATGATAACAACACTTAGTCTGTAATATATATATAAGTGTTGGAGCTCTTTGCACAGCTACCACAACAGCAGTGGCTATTGGGTCGGTTGGGTAGTGTTGTTCCCTCTGCTTATTTACAAAGAGAAGCAGATCTTTACCACCCAAGGCTGGTTTAGGGTCCGACATTGAAAATGGTTTCTGATAAATTATTTTATATAACATGCATGTAGGACTTTCACATATGAATCTAAAAAGGTTTCTAAATCCATTCAGTATGGTACAGAATCTAGAAAGACTGCATCTTAAAAAATGCAGAGTCAAACATTTGGCCAATATTGAAGGAACAAAAGTATTTTTGGAGGTTTACGGATTTAAACAGCTTAAGCAATTGGGAAAACAGATGAGAACAAAACATTGGGAGAGGTCTTTTGTGTTGTTTCCAATACCTGCTCAGTATCTAACAAGTATCCGCCGAAGAGTCAAAGACTGAAATCCCATCACAAGAAAAAAGTCTTGGATGTCACTTTTCATTCACTGATCAGGCTGTAAAAGACTTTGTATACACACATAAAGACAAGCTGCAGCCTTCCAAGCTGAAGAAATAAAATACGTGATACGAAACATCATAGAAAAGTGATGTATATGACTGGGACATCAAAGAAAGCATGTAATGCCAGGACCCAGTGCATCACCATGACCCTCAGTCTTTACAATTTACTTTCCATTAGTTATCTCACTGTTGAAATGGATTTCTCCTTCAAAAGTGACTCAAGTACTCCAGCTTGCACTCATGTTGTTGTTCAAGAAAGGACAACAAAGAAGGCAGAGGAAATGTAGGATAAGTTCTCAAAGAAGAAGCCGTCCTTGGACACCCAACGGAAAAGACAAACAATACATCATGATTATCAATCAACAATCATTCCATGTTTCAAATAATTTGAGATTTAATGAAAGGAATGCTTCGAGTATACTGGCTAATGAGGATACTGTGATTTAACCTGAAGATAAGGGTGGAGCTATTTGTGTCCAGGATGCAGATACATTAATTAAATGTATCTGCAACCCTGAGGAGAGGCAGAGGAGACCCTAACCCTAAGGAGAGGCTGACCCTAGTATATCTCGTCAACAGGAAGTATGTGTCTATTCTGAAGGGGCTTGGCAATTTTTTTTGTATTATCATACATCATTCATTGTATTTCAAAACCAATCATTCTTAGCCTAGTTACTGGCCAGATTTCTGAGTCCTTTGACACACTGGAGTTGCAGTTTGTGTCATGTGTGTGAGTGTTGGCAAGTTGCACCTCGATCTTCATTGCATATGCATTTAAGGGAGGATCTCACAAACATGGTGACATGAATAAATAAACACTATGGCAGTGACAGTGTTTCAATGTTTGTTAACATATTCAGCAGAAGCAATTGTGTTAACTAAAAGTACCAGTATAATTGAAACCTGCAAATGTGTAGCAAAACGTTTTAATCATACGTATACATCATTTTAATGAATTGCATAGATGTCAACTCTTAGCTATCATCACGTATGTAGCAAGTATTATCATTAAGTCCAGATATTCAGTAGCATACTCTTCATGTCAGTTTTACCAGTTTTTGTTTTAATAAAATGACATGATAAGACTTAGTCAGTGCACTTTGTGCCACTCTTACAGTCACTATAGTTGAACAGCACAGTCTGGTGTGTGTCCATCCCTCTTTTGCTACTTACCAATCTGCCAGGTAATTTATGTCTGGGGCTCCATAGCGATGCAGCCATTAGTGCAACTGAAAATAGCTTTACTGTCAGTGGCAACACGGATGGTTGGACTGACACTGTCTGGAAGTGGTTATGACATTAGCTTTGGGAGAACAAAAAAGGGTTCATGTTATCACTTTTAATGACTTCCTGAGAGGGGAATACAGGGAAAGGCTAAGTTCTGGGTTAATCGCCTCATTATAGCTTCCCATTTCCATAGGCAATGAAACAAAGTTATGTCAGTCATAATAATTACTATTTTGTTTAAATATATGATAATATTAACTCTATAGAGTATTATCTCAAGAATACAGCCAGGTTATCTAAATGAAAACAACTAATTAGAAATGTAATTATCTATAAGAGAACATGTTTTACATATAAATACCCCCCCCCCACATTTCCATAATGAGCAATCTCGTGGGAATGTAATGATCCTGTGGTAATTCAAATAATGTAAGCTTTGTGATATGAATGACAATTACTTTCACGTCATGCAAAGCAAATATGAAGCTGCCTTGGCAATTATGCAAGGGGAAGATTCCTTTGTCACAATATGTCACTTTGCTTTGCACCAATACATTTAAAATTCTCTAAGGGATGTTGTTGTTCTAGAATAACCCAGCTGCTCTACGCAGTAATGAATCACCACCTTCCGCCAGAGGCTGCAATTAAAACGGGGGGCATCATTAGGCATTTACAGTTGCGATAAAAAGGTTATGTTGGATTTACATTAAGTGTAAATATGACATTTTACACAAAAACACCATGTTGTGAATACTGTGAATCTGTGTAACGAGGCCACCTGGAAGAAGACACAATGTCAAAAGAACCTTCTGCGGTTATTATTTTCTTGCCATTTCAAGGCTGCTAACAGGGTACAGATGTACCTTGTATTATCTCATGACAACAACATGGCCTTTCTACACATTCAGCAGACAAAGAGCAGTACTAGAATTGACAGTAGTGTATACAACATACATGTCACTCTCTTTAGCTGCTAAAGCCCCACTGAGTTCACCAGCTGAACACTAACTGTGAGTATTTGTAGAAAAAATATGGTGAAATGCAGTCGGGGGATAATTGTTTCTGGGTTTGTTTCTGCAAGCAAATGCTTTCACAACACAAATTCATTTCAGCCATTATTAATATAGAGAATAATTATAGCAGCTTTAAGGAGAAATTACTGCATGAATAATACACTTTGTAAAATGAGGAACAGAGTCCGACCAACAATACACTTGTGTTTGTGTTAACCTAAGAAATATCTAGATATATACATCAGATTTAAAGATATGGAGGCTAATTGTTTGGCACTTAACAACAAAATCATCTATTTGGGATAACTTCACACTGGTAATTGAGCAGCAGCAATTAAAATCTTCTCCATGAGTGCCTCCAGACTAAAACGCAGCTCCGAGGGTAAATTAGGTCTTACTGCGGTATTTGCCAGAGCCAGATTTCCCGGAAATGTTTATGATGATTAATTAACTGTGTCCTGAATCCATTCATCTCAAAAATAAATGTATTATTAATAATGATTAGCCTTGATGAAATATGCCATGTTACAGTATGTGTAAGATGTCCTCAGGCTATTTGTTTCCTTGTTTGTGTCAAATGTCAGGGAATTATCCTCTGGACATTCAAGGGTGTCTTGTGTTCTTATAAGTAGCCCATCTATGTGATAATATCTAAACCACTCCACTGAGTGTGACCCTCCACATTCCACATAAAATAACACCTACGGACCCGACCTCTGAAGCAGCGTGAGCAGTGGAGGCCTGCGGGACAACCAGAGCCAAAGATACAATAGAAGCCTTGTCCTGCAGTCAGTGAAAGAGATGAAACAGAGAAAATGAGTGGAGCGCTGCCGTTTAGCGCTACGAGATCAGAAGACCAATATCAGTAGTCCACTCTCAAAGGGTAGAAAACAATGAATTCAGATTAAGTGGTTTAGAAGAGGATGGCTAAATGAGCTGGTTTCAAGACAAGGATACGCCAACTGGGAGGGGGCTGGACGGGAAGAATGTTTAATCTCTTTTCTTTTAAATGGTCATTTGTCTCAGTCAGAATAAAAAAGGCCAGTCTTTTTAAGAATAATTTAAAGCATTTTATCATAATGTAGAATAAGTTATTCAGGATTAAAAATGTATTTACAATAGCTATTTGTTGTCTGTTATCTGCTGTGCCATTTATTTTTAGGCAAGTTAGCAGCAGTAATAAACTCATTCATACCTGCATCGCTAAACTTGAGAAGAAAAATGTGTCAGCCTCTCTGGCAGTTCAGCCAATTCCTTTAAAGAGCCCATGTCATGCTTTTCCGGTTATTACCCGTCCCCTTGTGTGTTATGAAGGTTTTTATGCATGTAAACGGTGTGCTGAGTCAAAACCCTTAAAGTACACCCTGTAGTGAGTAAAACTCTAACACAGAAAATACCTCCCCAAAACACCTCGTTGGAGATACGTCATTGTCCATTGTTTACTTCCTGGGTACTGTGTCGTAGGAATACCCAGTAGCCACGCCCATAACTATGACGCGATACGGTCATGCGGTACCCGGAACCAAATGGGCCAATCCGCGGAGCCGTTACGTTAAGCCCCGCTGATTGATCCGAATTGACCAATCCACGGACTTCCTCACACACACACTCAGTGCAGGCAGCTCTGCTGATTTCTGCTCCCTGGCTGCAGGCTGATAACAGACAGTTGGGATCGCGGCAACATTCTCTCTGCAGACCCATTCTCACAGCGTTTATCAACCTATAAACCTTTTTCTTACTCAATATCAAGCCACACTTATTGTTTTTATTTTTTATTGCTGCAACGAGCCGTTTAGTGGAGAGAGTGAATACTGCTGAATACACGTACTTTACAGAGATGCTGTATGAGAAACCAATGTGAGTTTGGAAAATTGCACAGTATAAATCTATTTTAGTATACCTCAACAATGGAATTATGATCAGTGGAAATGGCCATGACATGGGAGCTTTAACAAAAAACATGCGTGGGAAATGGTAGCTGTAAGTGTGGACATAACTCTCTATTGTCTCCTTTATAATAACCATCACCCTGACACTCTCACAACAACACAAATCAGTAGCTTTTGTGTAACACCCTCTCACAAGTGTAAATATCGCCCTGCAGCTCTTTTCTTCTCCACAGTGAAGTCAAGACAGCTACAATGCTGTCAAGTAGCAGAACACCCACTGAATGAATTCCAGATGCTTGTAGCTGTTGAGTAACTGGGGCAACTGTGGTGAAATATCTCAGACATTCAACACAGGTCTCGTTGGAGACAGAACCACAGTGCAAGTCTTTGAAAGCAGCAGCTGACTGTATTACTGCCCACTCTGCAGCAGAATACTGAGCCTCTGGTCACACAGCATGTGGAAAAAAACATACACACTAAACGGCGCTGGGGCTATTTTTTCAACACAACCTCCCCAGCTTCCTGTTCCTTCCAACATACTGTAACCCCCCCCCCCCCCCCACACATATTTAAGTTGCACTCAAACGCTGCTCCAAAAGGTTAAAAATCCACACATAAATCTACCTACTGCTCGTCTCCCACTTAGATGACAAATGTGGGAAAATAAATGCACCAGTTGACGTTGCTGAAGCTTGACTTCTCCTCAGACTAAAAGGACTATTACATTCAGAGCACATACAAAGACTCCCTCAGCCGCAGATTACAAAAGGAGCAATCCTTTGTACCTGTAGCCATTATGCTCCACCATCAATGATTCAACCCAACTTCAGAGCCTAATAACGGGAATGTTATGTACTGTAATGTTCAGGCTATTGTTGATATTTTATTTATACTGTTATTTATATTATATTATTGTTATTTAAATGATTTATTTTGGATTCTTATTTATCCTTGTGTGAACGTCTGTAATCCTTTGTTTTAAATGTATTCCTGTTGCGGCCTATACACCGGGATTTCTCAGAGCAGAAGGCCACTGCTCAAGAAGATCGCATTTGATGAAAAAAAGAAAAGTTCCACTTGAGGTATAGTACTCTATTGAGGCCATAATTTTCTTTCAAATTGAACCTAAGAGAGGAATATGAAGGTCATCTACACATGTATAGAACTTCAAGTAGCACAGAAACTCTTTCTTTCCACACAGAGCACACATATATATTTACTGTATACGATGGCCTTTGCAACTTTATCATACATTTATTAAAGTTTTGGGCAGAGAAAACTGAAAGAAACACACGATCTAAGTCAAACTTCAGATAGCAGTGTATTAATGCATCATGGGTAAAACTCACTCTAGGAAGCGGGTGATATACTGGCGGCTGCAGCGGGACCACCTGGGCATGGAGGTGCCGTACAGGAGCTGTGGAGACATGACGAAAGGTCGTTTCCCAATGGGTTCACAGTCATTACCGTTGCCATCATGCTGAATCCCAAAGCTGTGACAAAAAAAAAATCCAACAGAGAGGGTAATTAAAGTCAGTAGATACAACGCATTACATGTACTTCAAGGAAAGGGCTACAACAAACAAATACTGTACATACGTCTTTCTGTGAACTGCATGTATTGCTCATGCTGAGATTACAACCCTTATCTATTGTCCTGCAGATGCAGCAGTGCTGAGCAACAGAGGCATAACAGATTGAACAATCTGGTCAGAGCAGGGATAAAAGAAAACAAATGTAAACAGATTGTCCACATTCTCTTTCAAGGTAGATATCAAAGCAGTGAGAAAAACAACTGCGGTGAGATTAATGAAGCTGATTCTACCAATGATTTACATGTATAGATTTGAGAGAGATATATCAAAAAAATCTATTTTTCAACAGATAAAATTGGAGCCTGTGTCTGCTCTGCTGTTCTGCTGATGATTTTGAACAACACTTTATGCACACAGAATATCTGCTTATGAATGGATTTCAGCATGAACAAGACATAATGCAAACTATACATGAACAAAGAAGTGAATGTTAACGTAAAATAAACATACATTCTCATGTTTTGTGTGAACATTTAATTCAATAACAAGTTAACATTATGCTTGTTTTCACCGCATTTGAAATGTTTTCGTGGAATACGATAACATTATCATGATCAACATTAGCTAGGAACCATTAGCTAAAATGACAATTGCAGGAATTCATTATCACCTGTGTAACTTAACTGTGTAACAACTAAATACAACATATCGTTAATCTATTCATCTTTTTAGCACCTAGTTAATTAGCCTTTGCTTTTTTTATGCCACAGGATTGTGTACTGTAATTCATACTATGTATACATATATTTCTTCTTTGAATGCTGACATTTTGGGTGTCCATATTTGAAACAGAAAAATGGGACCATTGAGTTTGGCTCAGTTCACTTGGCTAACGCTTACGTGTGGCAGTCGTAATAAAAGAACAAGTGAGACAGTATCATTAATGACTTTTCTGCGTTTTTTACAATTATATTTCCAGACTAAGGACACCCATTTTATAATCAGGACATTCCTGGACAAACCTGAGTGAAAGTTCACAGTAGCTGACAGTAACAGTCTGTCAGTCCACTGTTGTAGGTTCAGTGAATACATTTTCTCCCATAGGACAGACTGCTTGGTATTCACAGCAGCCTCTTTTCTGCCTAGCATTCGAAGTAAATCTCTGTGAACATATACAGAGAACTGGCTGCCAATCATACACACGCATATGGTGAGGGTAGGTACGTCAGGCTCGGCTGGGCCATAACAATCAAGATGTATATACAATAGCACAATGAACCACACACTGTTTTCATTGATTGAAAACAAATTGAATCAGTCCGAGAAGAATGGGCCTATGATTGCAAAGTGTATGTACAAATGGTGAATGGATCGATGCAGTACATGAGAAAATTAGTGCAGATGTGATGAAAGATAAACGTCTAATTTCTTTGGACTATGGATTGTCTGTTTGAATTCTGTATGTGCCATTTACAGTTATCGTTATTCCTCACATTAATGGAATTATAATTATGAGTTTTCATTAGTTCAATCCATGCAGAACCGGTAGCTAACAAGGGCAAGGTCATGTACTTTCAAATCAAATGAACCAATCAATAATAGAAAACAATTAAATACTCTAATAGGTGATTCAGAATATGATTTGTAAGAGAGGTTTTTAAGCTCCCCGCACTTAACCCCAGTTTTAAGCTTAAGGTTGGCTTTTGTTTGATGCATTGTTTTTGTTCCTTTATGAAGCTGTTGTCCTTTTTTGTTAACATTCTATTCATTCATCCTCTAATTATGAAGTCTGTTGTGGAGACATTCAAGGAAAATAATGAATGAATTCTTAGAAGTCGTACTTAAAAGGCTGGAATAATTGTGATAACATAGCAGCAATGAGCAACAGAGTACCGGCATAATAAGCATACTATTCTTCAGCTGATTAAATATTTTAGCAACCTTAATTCAGGCTGCTTTTCTTCATGTCTGCCTGAAATAAATGTGTTGTTTCAAAAACTACGTAGACATTTTAAGTGATGAATCTTTAGGAGTTTAGTTTTGTATTTGCTGTGCCACATTCAGTAGGACAGCTTATGGGTGAACAGTAAATCATATACATTGATGGAATCATTTGAGTTAAATGGAAACATATCATCATCAAGTGTTCACAGGAGGTTGCTTTCTCAGTTTTCCCTTGCCGATTACTCGACTAAATGAACATAAAGCAGAACATTAAAATGTGTGTGTTTATTGTATGTAACAAACTCAAAGCAAATTTAAATGACCTTGAAGCAGGCCGCTGTTGTATGACTGTGTTGTGATTGTGTGTTTTCAAATTGTCTGTAACTGTGCTGTTACCATTCTTGGGCCAGGACTCTCTTGAAAAATAGATTTTTAATGAGACCTATCCTGGTTAAATAAAGGTATAATAAAATTAAAATAAAATGTGTGTGTGTGCAGTGAAACCGTACTTGTGTCCCAGCTCATGAGCGACGGTGAAGGCCAGAGGGAGGCCGGTGTCCTCGCTGATGCTGCAGCTGCGATGCGACTGACACACTCCGCTCTTCACAGGAAGGACATCTGTGCATCCATCAACATGCCCTGTGAGACTCTGGGCCTGTCCCATGTGGCGGGGATGTGTCAGATGTCATTTTATTTAAAAAAGGCAAAATGAGGGACGATGCATTGGAAATCTAAATGATACAATGATGGAAAACAGATACTGATGGTGATGACTGGTGATAAACGACTGGAGAGTGTTGGTGGGAAACAAAAGACAAACAATCCCATCTGCTGCAGACTGTGTTTATTACTGTTATTATCTAATCAATATTACAATTATATTAATTATAGCTGTAAACAAGCCATATTTTGGGTGATAAAAATGTAATAAGATCTTGTTAAATAATAAATAAAACTACTGACTGTATTTTTCAAAGTTATTGAAAAACATCAAAGAAAAATGTTCATTAAATTAGTTCTTTAATATTTAAAACCTGAATGCAAACACAAACAAACACAATTTAAATACTGAACACAAAATAACCTCCCAACACTGAATTTCCTTACATATTTTTTAACAATTAGCTTCTTGTCTTTGAACTTTATTATAGAAAGATCGTTATATTAAATTATTAATAAGTTTGGCATTACTTTGAAGTTCATAGATACGCTAAGTATAACAAATATAAATGGGATAACCAATCAATTGGACCCTCTGTAAAAAACGTGTAAGGTAGGCCTACACCTACATTTTAATATAGGATAGAGTGATACATAAATCTATCTTTAGGCAAGAAGTGAATCACGAGGTAAAACAGGTGAAATCAGAAATTATCTTTTATCTGTAAAAAAATTCGAAAGACTGCAAGGCTAACTTATTTGGAAAGCATACTTTAAACGAAGGTTTTACAATTTAAAGGAAAAAGAACAGAAGAAAACGTTGTCAATTTTTCTGAGAGACAAAAGTATATATTGTTTTTATTCCTTTTGTACTGCAAATGTTTTCCTCTCAAAAACAGTTTGAAAGGTTTTTCCTGTACTAGAGCCACATCGACCTTCATTGGATAATTCTTTAGTAAATGCATGAGAGTGCAGTGTTTGTTTTCTTTTTATTTCACCGCAGTTGCTCTATTGAGGCATTTGGGACTCGACTATCAATCTGTTAACTTCATCGACAAATGTTAGATGTCAAATGAAAAAGACAACAATATATGATTGTTTGTGATATAAGGCATGGAGCTTTCATTATTCTCTCGTCAACTGTCTGGATCAGAAAATCTATATGTGCTCCGGGAAGATGTAAAATAGCTACAGTTTCGACTCTCTTGGGAGACCATGGATTATGTGCGATTGAGAGTGACATTTGGTGCGTTGAGTTTCTATTCACCTTGTTAGCAGAACTGCTACATCGTGGTGGAGCGGGTGTTCCTCTCCTTTCATGTTTAGTTTCTTCTGCCACTTACAGAAGCTGTTCAAGCTGTTGTCAGCATGGTGTGTAATCTTTAAGTCATCCTGTTATCAACATGTCATGTGGAGATGAAGGGAGGGGAAATGAAAGTCAACAGGTTCAGAAATCACAGTGCAAAGCAAAGAGAAAAATATAGGCTCAGTTGTATGGAACATGCTATAAGATAATTGAAATTGCCCCATCTCTGCCATTGGTTTTGTTGAGTTTATTCGCTCAGTTCACATCTAAATCTCATTATCTGCTGCTGTGAAGGACAATACAGGAAACATTGACAGCTGCTAACGATTTGAAAGCAGAAATTAGTTTAACCCTTTTGCTTTTTATTAGTCTTGAAGAAATAATTAATTTAGAAAATAATTAACACGAAAATGTAACTGTGAAAGTATCTGCGCTGTGATGTATTTTCCTCCGCTTTGCATTTAGGCTCTAGCTTTTAATTACAATTCAAATAATAAAGTTTTTGAAGGAAACGTTTTTGACATTTTGGGGGATATCAGTCTTGTCACAAGTAAGATGTGAAGATGGATACCACTCTCATGTCTGCACGATAAATACAGTTTGAATCTAGAGCCAGCAGCCGGTTAGCTTAGCTTAGCATAACGACTAGAAACAGGGGGGAATAGCAAGCCTGGCTCTGCCCACAGTTAATCCAATCTGCCTCCTAAAGCACACTATGTTTTATAATGTTTGCTTGTTTCAGGTAAAAAGCAGAGTAATGAAGTAACAGTTTATGGGGTGGTGTAGGCATCTCTGGTGTTTGCCTGGCAGACAATGATTCAGGAGGTTACTGAGCATCGACACGTAATCCCCCTTAACATCGTAAAGTGTGTTTTTTTCTCTTCATAATTTAAACAAATTAGATTAGAGGTGCTGATTAACCCTGACTTTACTATATAGTTTAGGATTAGACTTTGTGACCATGTTGCAAGTCATTCATACAAGTTACCTGTTAGTTTAAAATAATGATTTTAAGCTTTATTATATTTAAAGTAACAGCCCACTAACTATTCCTTTAATGAATAAAGCTTATTCCCTTTTTTAGATTCTAAAATGACTTACATTTCATCATAAAAACAAAACATGTTTTACCTCATCCTGCTCCAGTAGTATGAGTCGAACCACCACGATGTTGATTGCGTTTCCAATACTGGGATCTCTGAACAGACCCGCCACCTGAAGGAGAAAAAAACACTATGTTTTTCACGGTTCTCATTCTTCGCTCCCACAGCATAGGGCATAACAAAAGTATTATATATACAGTATACAGTATAAAGGCTGCTGATACGTACTTATTATAGCAATAATGTAACTATTATTTAAGATAAGATGCATTTAAGTTGCTGTTGTAAGTCATATGTGGAACATCTTGGTTTATCAGAACATTTCAAAGTGTAATATTAAATAAAAGACACATTCATTATATAACTCCCTTGTACAAACACTCAACCCTCTGATATTGGGCGAAGTAAACAGACCTTAAGGTTCAACACAGTGCATCTAAAGTAGCATTTTGACAATAATTCAACCTCTTAAGATAAAAGCTCATTCAGCATTTCTTTACACATGCTCTTAATACGTAATTAAAGTGCCATTGCTTAGACCAAAAGTCGAAAAATCTATGATTAAAGCAATTAAGTGTACGACCCCCATACATTTTTACATTAGTTTATCTCCAAAATTGTCTCACAAGCTTTTTAGTGCTCAATTATAACATAATGGGTGTCAAAACGTGCAATTTAATCCATCATTATCAGAGTGATAATAGGCTACGAATATCTTAAATCAAGGATTATAATCACGAAATCCACTTATTGAGCATATGATCCCCTCTTTATGATAATATTCTTTTTTTTTTTACATCCCAATTGTACTATATCAGGCTATCCGCACAATAAATCATGCCGTTTATGTGCTTTCATTTTGTTCACATTAGACATTTGTTTGTTCATTCAAATGCATGAAGCTCAAGCTTTCTGTCATTTCAACACAACAAATGTCTTATTCAATGCAGAAGTATTTCACAGTTTGGCTTAAGCTAATGTGATGCTGGACTAATCATTGAACAAAGTGCTTATAAAGATGGATGAGTTCAATTTAGAGTCGTAAAACTGCAAACAATTGATGCCAAGGAGCAAGAGAGACATTTTAGTCTGCAATGGAATAACTGCAATGATGAGGCTGCTTGAGTCTGATTAGAGTTGAGTTGTAACACTTCTACAACTCAACTCTAGAGGAGCATCCTGACCGGCTGCATCACGGCCTGGTACGGCAGCTGCACCGCCCTCCACCCATATACCCCATAAGACTATTACACACCTGAGCTTGCAAAATGTTCATCTTTATTTGTTGGACTATTTCATTGTATTTGTATAAAAATGTATTTCTTGTAATTGCACTGTTGGGAAACCTGTGACCTAAGTGTTTCATTCATTGCATAACTACACCGTAGTTGTGTATATGAAAGGAAAATCAATCTTTGAATCTTGCATTGAGATTCTTGCTTCCATCCAAAACGTCTACCCCTCAAACCTTCTCTGTTGTTACTGAGGCACTTCAAAATTAATAGCTTTGACACACATGCAACGCTTTGGTTCATCAAAACTTTGTTTCAACTTTTCTCTTGTACAGTAGTGTTCAATTACAGATGTTTAGTAAACATATTGTAGCTGATTCAACTTTGCAACACATTTGAACAGTACCCAATACGTTTGCTATCAGTCTATCTACGTCTTTCTATTGTTAATCGTTTCAATAAAAATAGAGCTGCAGCTATTTAAAGCCACAATGTGTTGTTGATTTAGCGTGTTTCCTCTCAAGCTGCACGCTCAACATTTACGCCCAGTCTCAAAGGGTAAGTAATGCTTTTTTGACTTTTACTGCATCTTTTTTATGTCCATGTGATCTTAAGATTCAAGGCTTTATTGTCATGAGCACAGTAGCTACAGTACAGTGTATATGTGGCAATGAAAAACTTAAATCCCAGGCTCCAACAATGCAACACGGAGTATACAGTATGTGCCTTGCTTGTATATGACTGTGATACATATCCCAAAGAAAAATCTATAAATAACTACAAGAATACCATGTGAAAGGAAGTTGGGAGCTATTTTTGTGAAAGAGCTTTCAATATGTTTCTGCTGAGATTGACTATCCTGGCTTGTGTGTAAATCATACCGCTGGGTGCACACAGTACAGAAAGAATTCAAATGTCTGAAGTTGATAGCTAGGGGACTGCGTCCGTGAGGAGACAATGGAGCAGCTGCCGGCCGCGGAAGAAGAAGAAGCTATTACTGATTGTTTGGGCAAGAGGTTGTTTCCCCTTGATCCTGTGCAAGATTGTTTTCATAAAAATGAATCGTTTGGGGCTTTAATGTTCAAAGCTGGAATGTAGAGGACTCCAAATAGTTACTATGAGAGGATGTGAGGAATAATGACTGCTTCATCTGTGTATTATTGTCTATTAAGTCTGTTAATCCACAGGCTTCTCGGTCACTCATTCCCTTTCCTGATATCCTGTGGACCAGGCATGATTTTATTTGGGAAAAAACAATATTTGTGCTAATCGATAACAACCCAGGAGCCAATTTGCTTAACCCCATGCTATGAGGCGGTAATAACATTGATTATGAAAGTGTTAATCCATCCGTTGTGTTACCTGGCACAGAGATGGAAACACAATCTGGTCTCAAACTGCAGAATTACTCTGTGAGGATGTTTAAACCTCATGTTGCTCTGCATTCAAAATATCTGGAAGGATCTTTTAATCATTTATTTAGTATTTTGTATACATTCATAAACATACCGCAATAATAGCTTTTACAATTCATTTGTCTCATAATAATATTTGCTTATAAGTGCTAAATGCTGTGCATGTGTCATCAATCTGGTGAATGCGTTTTTAGTTGTCTCTTGTATTATTTACTTACAATGGTTGTTAAACTGTATCATGTATGTTTTTAAACAAAAGAAGGAGCCTTATTCCTTTGCTGATGTTTTTTCTCAAGTTGCATTGCAACCATAGCAAGCAATCTTTCGTGTATTAAACTCCAGCACAGGCATGCATATGTTAATAAACACTTAGACACCTGGTCGGATGAGAAGACTGACACATCTGTCGTCACTCTTCTCATATGACTCTCCCAGAATGACTGTGTGCATTGACAGAAGCGTGGGCAGTAATTGGGTTGAGATGAGTAAAAAGACTATAATTAAGATATACCTACAATGTTCATGACAGCCAGGACATAGCTTTCCACAGCTTTGCTCCCATGATGCTCCACCATTTTAAGGTCAGCCACCACCAGCGTCTCCACCCACTTCTGTTTGCTGACTGAGCGGGGATGAATTCTCCTCCTCCTCTGCTGGCGGAGCTCCCACCGCTCCCGCTGCCTTTCAAAGTCTTCAAAACTCTGCTGTGATGCTGGAGTTCGTAGGCAGAAATAGACAATACAAATGTATTCTATAAGTTTAAATGTGTATATACCTGTTTTTATTGGAACCAAAAACCTGCACATTACCTTTTTTTTTTTGTACTCATCTCATAATGTATTAAACTGATGCATAAGATTATCAGATGCTTGAATAAATAATAAACATTGGAATACATTTTACTCAAATGGTGTTTGCGTCTTGAAGGAAGAACAAAACCTGAAAGAACACACTTTTTAGTAGCAAATTCATGGAATTAATCATATAATATAATATGCGATTCAGCCTGAAAACCTAAGAACTAATAAGAAAATACAAATTTAGATATTTCTTCAATAACTGTCTGTAGCTTTATGTTATTAATCTACGTGACATACACATACATCTGCATTGAATCATTTACGGGGCAAAGGTACATCTCTTATAATCTACTCTTAAACTCAAAGCACATTTTTCTGATCTCATTCCAGGATTCTCAATTATCTTTCAGGCGCAGTCGAACCCACTCAGAATTGTAAGTAGACGATTTATAAATGACTTTTATGTTTTTCTTCTCCTGACCTCTGCAGATTATTAGCCAGTGCCAAGAACACCATTCATCAGTCCTATCCTCATCATTCAGTGCATAGAGTCTGTAATCAGTGGAGCATAAGGAAGGCTACTTATACTGAAGGATTCTCATGTGCCATCTCACTGGATGTCAGTTTCAAGAAACAAACTTTGAGGTATTGTTAGGTTTGAATATGGTGTTACTTTGCATTAGATTGCTTAGCGTGTGCAGTGATACAAGAATGAACTCACCTTTGATTCCACAGGTACCGTTGAGAGCTTGTTTCCCTGAGATGGGCTGTACCACTGGACTCCAGGAGGGGGGGGGACGCATGGCGTTTGTAGACGGCATGGGCCTGAGTTGCTGACGTGTCATCGCTCGACTTCTCCAGAGGCTGAATAAAAAACTCTTCATCAGACAACCTGAACAATCCTGTCTGAAGAAAAAAAAAAGATGTAGGTCAGTTCACTTCATCTGGTTAAAATGAGCTATGCACCCAAAAATAGATTAGTATTTCAACAGCCCTTTCAAGGAAAACCATTTAACGATAGACCATTTACTGTAATTTGACCTTTTTTTTAACAATAGACACGCACCTAGTGCAGGGCAAATGGTAAAATACTGCCTTACTGAAGAGGTGCAAAGATTGGTGGATTACACATTACATTACATGCCACTTGTTAGACGCTTTTATCCAAAGCGACTTACATACTCAATACTGTGAGCAATCCCCACAGGAGCAATTTGGGGTGAAGTGTCTTGCCCAGGGACACAACGACATGCTGACTGCAGTGGGGTTTGAACCTGTGTCCCCCTGATCCGAACACCAACGCACAACCCACTGCACCACACGCCTCCCACAAAAACGTACACAAATGTGATCAAAGAAAATTAAGCTCTACGATATTCAATTACTTGTTCTAAAGTTATATTTAAACAAAATGCAAAAACATTTTGAGGATCAAGGTTCTTGACTGTGGGAATGTGCTGCTTAAATAGCAGAAAATGTAATATCGGACACTTACAAGACACTTGAAGAGAGCACCCAGTGCTATAAAACATTATAATGACTGTGTTCTGATGTTGTATACACTTGTAGTGAACAATTCACCAATAATTAACCTCCAATATAATTGATAATGAAAATAAATGTCATTTGCAGCTGTACAACAACTATTTAACCCCCGACATTATAATATTTTGTACAGTGCAATATTCACGTGTGCACATTTTTCCATTTTGATAATGTGACAATGTGGATATGCTGTTGTCCAAAGAAATGTCTTTGAAATGTGTTGTTACTGGGGTAACTATACTGTACACTTGGTGAGTATAAAGTTAGATTTTTTTATTTATTTTCTGGTGGATTTACACACAGACGAAGAGCTTTAGAATTATTGCAGTACATTACATTTCATTTTCATTCAGTACAGGCTAATCTGAAACCTCCGCATATAACACGCATTACCAAGATAAGCAGTTCTGATTTCTGTAGTTGCCTTAGCCCAATGGGGATTCTGAAAAAAACTCTTTGAAATATGATATCCTAAGAGCAGCTGTTAGCAATATAATATATACCAATTCCAGTTTCTTACACAGTCTTATTTGTTGTAATATTAAAAAGCCCACAACACTGACTTTGTCTTCAGCACACAAAAACAAGACCTAGGGAGCTTCCACTCAAACAGTCCTGATGTCTTAAACCTTCTGTAGACATCCAGGGCGCGACCCACACAGGAGAAAGATCACATGTCACATCAATTACTGCACCCTAAACCATGCTGGACCCGTGCCAAAACCAGATTCCAGTAGCCCCCTAAAAGCTTTTTCTGTTGACCATCCTCGCCCTATATTTAATACCTGTCAACCTGTTCCCATTAACTCTCCTCGGCTGTCAAAGGGTCACACTGAAGGTCAGACTTGCTGTTATGATTAACATGTGACACCACATGGGGAAAGTAGAGCCACATACACATACAGTAACAAAGCTAACCCAGCTGTGTGGACATTTCTGTCTCTTAGTATGACTCTGAACATCATTAGCAGGGTCTGGACACAGTGAAACTGAGGTCAAATAAAATCAAATAAAAGCAAATTAATGTTCCTCTGACATTCAATTCAAGCAAAGTGGTATTTCGTATGTTGCATATTTCACAATATGAAACATAACAAGCTATGTCTAGGTTTTTACTCAAGATGACTCATGCTTTTAGCATAAATACACAGGGGAAACGCAAACAAGACATTCACTGCTGTTATAAAGTAATCACTCCACACGGGGGAACATATATTGCTGAAATACAGTCCAGGGCTGAGTTGTTAAGACTGCTTTCAGTTATGTGCCCTCTGCTCTGTAAACAACTGTCATCCTCGGACTCTGTTTGTTTGTGTGCTGCGAGTCTGTCCCTGCACCACCGTCAACAACACAAGCTCTACACCATTTATTCCACCAGGGACTCATTTGTTTCTTATTGTGTTTTATTAAGCCTGAGCCAAACCTTGCTGGACTGTGGGATGTCACCGTATCAAGTTCGAGGTTCAAGGTTCTTTATTTGTCATACGAACATAGCTACAGTGTAGTTATGTCGATGAAAATCTTAGGTCACAGGTTTCTCAAACAGTGCAACACAATAATACAGAAAAACAGAAAAATATAGTGCAAGTAAATATAAAAAAGTAAATCATTATGATAGGGAATAAACATATTTTAGGGAGGAATAAATCAAATCCAGTGTATTTTCTTGCAGCTTCAACACAGAGTATTTTCTTGTGGTTCAGGAACACAACACCACAACAAAAGCTTTAGCCTGATTTTGTTTAATTAAAAAAAAAGAAGAAGAAAAAAAAGAGAAGTATAATCATGTTAAATGTATTTTGCATCAACAGAATAACATTGTACTCTTGTATTGTGGATATGGCTATACAATCTTTTGGATGTAAAAATACACAGGCTTGGTTTCCACGCTGATATTTGTTTGGCACTACAGTATAAGATGCTGCTTTTGTACAGGAAAAATCAAAAAAACTGTCTGTGCATATTTTGACCAATAAGAGTTTTTAAATGTTTAGGACGCTTGGGATGTAATGATTATACAAATTCCTTACCGATTGTACTCATTTGCATGTTTTACTGTGCAGCCACATGTTTCCTATGATAACCGTTTTTCGATCCTGGGATTCCTAACCTCCTCAGTAATGGGTCAGAAGGTTGTGATGGGAGTGCATACCAAATACTCAATACCGACAGGGGTGTGTATTATCACTTATTACGCTTGTTTAGTTGAACACAGATATGTCAGACTCTCTAATTACTAGTTATTAAAGCAAATAGGTATTTATTAGACTTCCAACAGTTAAAGTAGTTATTTGATGGGTGTGATGTTTATGCCACTTTGTATGTGTGAATAAAGTTTAAATATTAGTTGGAGCACTTAATCTATGCAGGTCTAAAGCCATATTTACACATAAAGCAATCCTGCTTCAGAATCTTAACACAAACACACACTTATACACACTCATGTACACATTCACACATAAACTCACATACACACACAACCTACTTTAGCAGATTTTCTGATCACACAACTGTCAGCTCTTCAACAACCAAGTGCATTTCTTCCGCTTCATACAAAAATTGTGCAGATGGAAAAACGGCAAAACACAAAACCGTCCACAAATAAACCTCAAAATAGATTAAATAAAGTGCAGGTCTGTCTCTCCTCATCTGTCATCACAACTAATCTCAAGAAAGAACATCTTCAGGACAATATTCCCTAATATTAAGAAAATCAATCAATAGAGTCTTTTATGGTCATAACTGGCTATAAAGGAAATGAATCCAGCTGATCATGTGTTATCTGCAGACCAGACTGAAGGAAAAAAGCCCAAAACAAGAAGCTGGCTGCTGCACTGGCCTGGCAGAGCATCACCAATGTAGATAACATGTGTCTGCAGATGTGAGTGGGTTGTACAATTCAGGAAATTAATGTCTGTAAAGGTTTTGAATTCATTATCAGGTATATTTAGGACATTTGATTTACCCTAGAAACCAGGTGAAATTTAAGCTGTGTGCGTTTTACTAATTATCCTCTTGTGTGTACACTCACAGACCACTTCATTAAAAGGCTCCCTGTGGAGGTTAGGACCTCTAAAGCGCTGGTACTGTCTGTACAGTCCTTCAAGTGATTTCACATTACGTCACTGATTAATTCAGTTGAAACTAAATCATTTTCCTTTTTCTTCAAATTTGTAAAATGATCATCTACGAATTCAGAGGAGTGTATTCATCGAAAAAGGAAACTGCTCTTTTTTTCTAGGAGTTCAGAAATGATCTTGTTTATTCAGAGAAACATGGCAAAAGCAAATCTGAAGTGAATGCATTACGCTTCAGTGATCTACAGGTATATGCAATGCGCCATTAATTACAGCAATGCGTCAAACACAGGGGAGAAGACGGCAAGCAAGTAAAGATGTATATGAAAAACGCAGGAAACAAATTGTTTTTGCAAAAATAAATTGACTTTGCGAGTAAGGAAATTTATTCATCATGCTTGTTAGACATCCAGTACACACAGTGAGTTTTGCTGGAAATAAATGAAAAGTGTATTTGTTTACAGGAAACCCCCTTGGGGCAGCTTTAAGCCTACCCGCTCCTTACAACAGCCAGCAACTCTTGCAAATCATCCAGCTGTAGCCTAATGTGTGCAGACAGCATGCAGCCATGGTCAAGTTTTTTGTTTTCTTTTCATTGTAACATCAGAGCTGGCGGATGTGCAATCTGGTGCAAGTTGCAATGATTCCAGCTTCTAAAAAGCAGCTTTCCTTAGGCGAGTGTTGGGCCGATGGCAATTAAAGATAGTAATAGCAGGATGAAGTAAGAAAAAATCTGTCGCTACTATTTGTGTTGGTGGAAATGCTTTGTGAAAAGTTAACAAACCAAGGCCAGCCACATGTAATCCAGGAGGAAGAACAAAAGTCTGTCCCAACAGTGTTGAGCAGAGGAGTATCTTTGAACACATAGAGGCTGGAAGCAGAGCGGACAGAGCAGCAGGTCTGCTCTGCTACTGGCAACTGAGACGTGATATGTGACAGTGCAGTTGGCAACTAATCACCATAAAATGAATGGACTAAGAGTGAGAAAACAATCCCCCCTGCCCTAAAACCTGCAAGAAAACACAGAAAGAGCAGCATGAATGCTCATCAAATGGGAATATATTAAAGGTCCCATGTCATGCTTTTACGGTTATTACCCGGTCCCCCTGTGTGTTCTGAAGGTTTTGATGTAAACGGTATGCAAAGTCACAAACCCTCAAAGTACAAACTCTAACACAGAAAAGACCTGTCTATGCTGCCCCAGAACGCCTCGTTGGAGATTTCTCTTTTTCTTCCTGGGTACAGTGACGTGACCATACCCAAATGGACCCATTGGTCCAATCCGTGGAGCTCCTCACAAACACTCTCTCAACGGCGAAACTGTGACGCGCTAGGGGTCCATTGGCGTTGGACGCTGTCTCGCCAACCCCACGCAGCAAGCAGGAGATGAACCCAGCTCACACTGTCCGCTCCTCGCAGAAGCGAGCCGCGCAACGTCCCGCCAACACGGCACCCAGACCCCACGCAGCATTCTCATCTGTTTGTCATTACTGGTGTCATTTTGTGGTTGCTAACAAACGCCATTGTAACACATAATCACTGATGTTCCGCTGTAACGGTAGTGGATCAGAACAGAGTGGGCGAGCTGACCAATCAGAGCACAGTGGGCTCACAGGTAGGGGGGGGCAGGAGCTCCAACAAGCCGTTTAGGACAGAGAGTGAATACACATACTATACAGAGATGCTGTATGAGAAACCAATGTGAGTTTGGAAAATTGCACAATGTAAATCTATTCTAGTAGACCTCAACAATGGAATTATGATCAGTAGAAATGGCCACGACATGGGACCTTTAAACTTCAAGAGTCTATGACATTATAGATGTCAACCCAATAAAGCTTCCTCGATATGCAGTCACATTTGCATGATTGATTCAAGGATAACCATCTGCAGAAGGTTGATAAGGCTCTACAGAAAGCGCAAACCAAAAACTCAAAGTTTAGTTTCCTGTATATCTTTAAATCCATACCTAACTCTATTTATATTTCCAATTCCACAAATAGAACTTGCACAAGTGCACTATAAGCACCCTTTGAGTTAATAACATCAGAGGCTTGTCTACCGTTCTTGAGGAAGGTTTTGATAAATGTCAAAACAGAATTCGCCCTCAAGGAATTATAATTAAAAAACACCTTTCTTTTGCTAAAGGCCGTGTTTGTTTACTTTAAAGTGGAGAGTGCGAGTCTAGAATTCAATAAATTCCCACCAGGGATGGCTTTACAGATGAAAATGGTCAAGCACACAGAGTATAAACAGAGAACTATAGGGGGTTGTTCTAATGGGAATGTGGTCCACTTGAAGCAAAATGTTATTTTCTAAATTCACAAACATAAATCAATGTGCCATGTTGTTAAGTGCTCACGTCATAAGATTTTGGCATTTTCTTCTATATTGGACTAATGCTATCGTAGAAATGGGGATAGGGGCGTCGGGTGACATGCTTTAAATTGAGTGTCAAATTTTCCAGAAAGGAGGTTTTCCATTTAAGCATCACAATAAAGTGATGAAGCTGTCTCAATAATTCTTATGTGTGAAATATGCAGTTTGAAAATATTAAATTGCTGTGTAATTATAAGAAAATATAAGAACTACAGTACACACTACATAAAGAATGGTTGTGAACCAAAAGTCACACAGTTGTATTTATGAATCAGTCGCTGTGAGATGGTGAGTGCTACATGGAAATATCTTTATAGACCACACTTGATATGGAGCGTTTGTACTGCAGCATGTGATAACTCTTTGATTAAAAAATGGTCTGTGATGAATTAAAAATCAAGTTATCTACTGGCAGTGTAAGAATTATTTCCTTTTATGCCACATCTGCAATCGCAGAGGCAGCACTACATGAAAAGCTTGCTGCACGTCTTTAAATATGAGTTAGCAGATTGCGGCCTATGGTTAGATTACTGCTGAGATATTGCAAATGCACTGAAGGGAGTGTCAGTATGTTTTTCAACTTCAAAAATGATATGGTGAAAGTACTTCTATAAAATAATGGATAATGAATAAACATTTCCTGTCAAAACTAAAGCTGGTTTGAATGCATGCCTACATATGATAGACTGTGTCAAATAAATGAATACAGTATATGCTCTACTGCTTGGGAACATGATGTTGAACAGAGAAAATAGGTGTATAATACACAGTAAAAGTGATAGTTTTGGATTGTATGAAGTGGGGTTGTATGCAGTACTTGTCCAGATTCAGTGTATACAGTATACCCTACACTGATGGCAGCTGCTGCGGTGAATCCAGACTCACTGATCAAGGCAGCGACTAAAGTTTCTGTTAATGGAGTCTTGTGGCTTAGAAGATAGTAGATAGGTACAATGGCTTATATTCCCCGCTGGAAACAATTGTCTAACATCAAGAAAAAGCTGTGGAAATATTCTATTTACAGCAGACACTTACATCGATATTGCATTTTTTTAGATGGTTTGAATATGTTTTGCTGCTGCCCGTTTCCACAGGACTACATTAATCTTGTATGCTGTTAGTTGTGTTTTTCCAAACTGGGGACCGCCATCTGCTGAAAATATGACTATGACTATGGATAAGTACTTCGTACAATCACACAATAAGGGTTCCAAACTATCCTTTTTCTCAGCTTTAATAGAGCCATTAGCTGACAGCTCTATGTTTAACTTGAAATGCTTTTGAATGCAACTTGAAATAGACTCAAAGCTTTTAAAGTTACTCACCAGTCCATCACAGGTACTTATGGCAGCGCTTCCTGTACCAACAGCCTCATCCCACACGTCACCTAAGAAATGGCACTGGGAGGATCCAGGAGGATGAATCTTGGCCCCCTCCAGGCCACCAAACCTCCTTTCGGTCAGGAAGCCCGGGGCCAGCAGGTGTGGGTTGAGTGTGAGGTTAAAGTGCAACCTGTGGCCTCCGTGCCACAACTGGTAGAAGACTTGATCTACGCCTGCTGGTCCCTCTGAGGCATCCCGGCGCTGGACACGGCTAGCATGGTGAGACAGGAAGTTGGACAGGAAGTAACCTCTGGCATCCACTCGAGTAGGGTGAACCACTTCATACTGCGGCAGATCCTGCTGCAATCTCTCTGTCAAAGCCATGGTGGGAAGAGAAGATGTAAGAGAAGATTGGAGAATGAATCATGTGAAAGACAAGGGTAATTAAATAATTAAAGTGGCTGTAAATCTGTAAACAAAACTGGGGAAGCTCTAAACAAACGCATATGGGTGTCTCATCTGTCATTTTCATGTTTGAATACAGCTGCAATGTATACAGTGCCTGAACCCTGAACACTGTCTACTAGCATATGTTACTTTCTACTCTAATATCTACATGGTTTCATAAAGTTGGTGAAATGTATTTCTCTGATAAAAAAAGAATCTCATTGATTGTCTGAGATTTGAAGTAGTTGAATCAGCATCATCAAAGGCTGCATTTATAAGACCTCTTTTGTGAGAAGGGTAAATAAAATGTGTGGACCATGTGTAGTAACCAATTGTCTGAGCCGAAGCAACGCGATTAGACCCTTTTTGTAAAGAAGAAATACAAATTGCATTACAATTTACAGCATAAAAAGCATGGCAGAATGAAAAAAAGTAACATTGCATTCCTTTGCTGAGGAGTTTGTTAGACTTAGAAAGTAGAGAAGTTGTTTGGACATAAAATAACAGCAACTGCTGCCAACACAACAAACTTTTTGCATCACATTGAGAACAAAGAGAGCTGCACATGGTGAGGAGAGGCCAACAGCTCATTTGAAACAGACTTTGCCTACTGCTGCAATTAATAATAAAGTCATTCCCTGTATTTCATCATATCTAGATAAATATTATTTTCATAAAAGTACCCTGGAAAAATTATATTATTTTTGAGGGAATACAAGCAATCCCTAATATGCACATGCAAAAACAAAAACATATCAACAACAAAAGTGGCCAATCCGCATATGCAAAAAAGCTCGCAATAATAACTCTGTCATAAATATAGCTGTTTCAGAATAGGTCTCATGTATTCTGTACAGCTCACAGTACAAATGACACCCTTGGACCTTCATAATTCCCAGACACACTGTGTGCATATATGCAGATAATATATCCCCTGCAGTCCTTGGGCAGGATACTCAACCCAAAATGGCTCCTTTTGGCATGACATGCGGTGTAGAGGTGCTTTGTAAGTTGCTTTGGATAGAAGCATCAGCTAAATTACATTTTATTTAGTACACTACAATTAATATATAAATAAAATATAGCCTTGTGAGTGCAGTCATCATCATCATCATCATCATCATCATCATCATCATCATCATCATCATCATCATCAGTATTTCGACCTATGTCCATCTTAATATGGCATTCTTTAGCTGGTTCACCAGTATAGTAGAGTGACCGACTCAAACAGCATAGCTCAGTATGCATTTTTTGTAATGGAGGTCTAGACCCAGATTAAAATGTTCTAAATATTTACTAAACAAAAATGGTTATGCCGCCTCAGTGTTGGTATGCAGTCAAGTTCCAGGTGTGAGGATTCTTGCATTCAAGGTATTTCATAAGACCTTAAGGACTTTCTGCAACTGTAAAAATGCAATGAAGCATCTTAATTAACAAAACACCCATAAGATATGACTTTTAATTAAGCATATGTGCCCTTCAGTACAGGTCAAAAAGGAAAGTGAAATTAAATTATATGGTGATCAGAAAAATCACATTTCCAAAAATAAGACTCTGAAGAAAACGCCTTAAAAGCATGAATAGCTAAGCTTGGAGGAGGTGGTTTTTAATGTGGGGTCTGGGACCAAAATTGGATTTTAAGTGTGCCCATAATGAGCCACACTGATCAGGTTCCTATTAACTCTGAATCAAGATGAGCTGTCACCTTTGGGTTCTTAGTAGTCCAAAAATAAACTTAGTGATCCATGTGCCAACATTTATTACCTGAAATCGTTAATGTTCAGGAGGTGCCTCCCCTTAGTGACACATCCTTGTCTATAAAGCCTAGCGGTGCTTGTTTTTACTCTCAAGGGCTGCATTTGATGTATACAGGATGAGACAGCCTCTTTGTGCTTGTTGTACCTGTTATCTCAGGAGAGCGGTGACTTCTAACATCCAAACCACAAGGTATCCGGAGAGAGTCAGAGGATGAAAGTGCAAGGAGTGGAGGCAGGGGTGTTTTCTTGAAGGAGCGAGAGAGTGAACGCTCTGATGTGATAATATCTACTGGCTCCCGCAACTAGACATATTTTGCAGAATGACGATACATCCTGTAGATACCCAAAGAGAAATGCTGTTTCCTGACCTTCACTGGGGAGGTCAGAGGTCAGTGTCAGCTGAGCTGGGAGTCTGTGTTTTGGCTCAAGGGCAGGGCCAATGCTCTCCCACCTGGGGCTTAAACCTCTGATGATTCATGGAAAGAAGGTCTCTCCAGCTAGCAGACATGGCTGCAAAACCTTGGGTTTTATTGCTTTGGTCAGACCAACATTTTGTAAACACAAGCCACAGCTGGCCTCCCCTCCACACTGAGGACTGCTGGCCTGACTCTAATGATGAATTAGATCCGCTCTGAAACAAATGTGAGCAAACAAAGCAGCCACTATATCAGAGGACGTGGCGATATTTTTTGTTTTCAGGTTCACTAACCTTCTTCATGTGGTAATTCCAATGTGTTGCAGATTTCCAGGGCCGTCAGAAGTGCGATGAAGAGGTGAATGGGGGAGCCTCTTTGTCCAAAAGCGTGAAGCCCGCAGTCCAAACGGGTCATTTTGTCAAGACGGTAGTTTGTATTTTGGTAACATTTAACGCCTTTCTGACACCGCGTCGATTGTCAATTCAAATGATTTCCATGTGGGCTGGAGGAACTTTTCGCTTTGTTGCGAGCGTGCACTTAAACTGTCACAGTCCCAACCAACTTGTGTACTTAAGGCCTGAACACGGGCTGTTTCTGTTGCATTCTCACTCTTTCTTGTCTTGTCTGTGTGTCGGTGTTAATGTTTGCAAGCGAGTAGCTGTCCCCTCTGTCCTCCATCAGTCTCCCACCAACAGCCAGCCCAGTGACAGCTTCAAACTGTTGTCTGCAAACTTTCGCAGAGCCACCCCCACAGATGGGTGGACTTAAGACAATGGGATATCTTTCTGTTGGGCTGGGGGCTTAAAGGGGAATGCTACTCCAAGAAATCGGAAGTAGTGCTTCAATGTAATTGGCTGTTGCTCCCGAATCTGAGGTCTTTTGGGTTTTCAGTGGGTCACATGAGGACCAGGCTCGATATTGTTGCGTTCACTTGGAGTCAGAGAAATTATGACAGATCAGGAGCTTCAGTCTGTGTTACTAAACCTCTGTGAAGTGGTGGAGGAAACAGGCGAAAGCAGTTTACGAGATTCCCAATCTTAATAAACTTTGCAGTTGTGTAAACAACATGTCTTAACTTAGGTGGAATAAATCCTGTACTGAAAACATACTCATCATGGTCACTAAACTCCTCATCATTGTGTACTTATTGTGTACTTATTAAACTTCGGTTGTTTAGGCTTAGCGCCCCCTCTAGTGGAGGAATGGAGGAACTTGAGGGCCAGTTGATGAGGGACAATGCTTCTGCAAGGCACATGAAACTGCACTCAAGGCGAAGTATTTTAATACATTTATTATAAAATGTTAATACATTTATTATAAAATGAAATTATTTGAATGGAGCAACATAACATACACTTATCTTGGCTTGTAATTTTTTTTCTTACCCTCTATATTTTTCCAGGGAGTCCAATTAAAATAAACAACACATCTCTTTTATATGAGAGACCTGGCCAAGGTAGAAACCATATATATTTGTTCAAACTATAGGGAAAAAAACATCCTATTCAACATGACAAACAGAATATATTTCAAAACAGCTGATTCAATTAAAGTATTTTTTTGCTGAATTTTTTTGATGAAAAAAATGCAATTTCTTCATCCGACGCATTACAATTAAATACTTCACAGGCCTAATGAGCTGACATGCAGTTAGTCACACCTTAATGTAGGTTATATTCATGGAGACCATCGGCAGCATTCCTCTTGTGTTGCTGCTGCATACATGATACTTTGCTCTGGTATGACTCACCGTCTGTTTCTCTGTCACGTCTTATGCAACCAATCGTGGCACGGCAGAGGAGCAACACACCTGTATAAAAGCACTCACACATTCATTGGATGGGGATACAGTGTTGAGACACTTTCGCATGGTAGCCTACTATTCGTGAATCCTGTGCGAGCAGCAGAAAGTGGCTAAAGCCAACGTTTCCAACTTTAACGATGGATGACACATTTAACAACAGCGGTGCGCTGAACAGAAGTTCACCTGGTGGAGACACATTCAGTTTTGAAGACATCGATGTGAGCGCGGACGGCACTCCCATTTTAAGGATACTCATCTCCGTGGTGTACTCTGTAGTTTGTGCGGTTGGTTTGGTGGGAAATCTACTCGTATTTTTCCTCATGAGGGTAAGACAGGGTCGAAAGAAGTCAACTATCAATTTTTTTATCATCAACTTGGCAGTGACTGACTTCCAGTTCGTGCTCACTCTGCCCTTCTGGGCTGTGGACACCGCGCTGGACTTCAGCTGGCCGTTTGGAGACGCCATGTGCAAAATTATCCTCTCGGTCACCGTGATGAACATGTACGCCAGCGTGTTTTTCCTCACTGCCATGAGTGTGACCCGCTACCTGTCTGTTGCCTCTGCCCTGAAGAAAAAATCGTACAGGAGGTCACGGTGCGTTAAGTGGGTGTGCGCAGTGCTTTGGGTGGCAGCCACTTTGGCCACCGCTCCGACAACTATCTTCTCCACCGTCACCGTGGTGGCTGGAGAAAAACTCTGCCTGCTGAAGTTTCCTGAGGGGTACGACTGGCTTGCCCTCTATCACATCCAGAAAATACTGATAGCCTTCATAATCCCCATGCTCATAGTCTCTGTTAACTATATAATGCTCCTGCGCTTTGTAAAACGGAGGAGCATGGACAGCAGCAACCCGAAACGCAGCTCTAGGGTCACCAAAGCTGTTGCTATAGTGGTTTTGTCTTTCTTTTTTTGCTGGATGCCAAACCACGCAATCACTTTCTGGGGTGTCTTGGTCAAATTTAACGCAGTCGACTGGGACAAGTCATATTACATGGTGCACACGTATGTGTTCCCTGTCACCGTGTGCTTTGCGCACGCAAACAGCTGCTTGAACCCAGTGCTTTACTGTCTGATGAGGCCAGAGATCAGGAAGATGCTCGGCGGGCTGTTTTGGAGAGTCCCCACTCCAACCACCAAAAGGGGCTGCGAGACCCGCTCTATTGCGCAGGGAGAAGTGCCTCTCCAGGTGATTAACAATGGAGAGTGCACGCTGTCGATCATAGACCGTAAAGGCGTATCCAGCTCCAAAATCACATACACCCGATGAATACTTTTGGTGAAAAATAAACCACATGCGCTGTTCATTATTTGCTCCTGTTTCCATCTGTAGTAGTCCTGAGTCGTGGGTAAAGCTTTTGCTTGTATTATTATTTTTTTTATAGTGACCGTGGATGTTATAACTTGTTGGTCATCATGAGGACATTTACTCAGTGTACAATTTTTTTCCTACAACTTACACAAAATGACTTTTTCTATATGAGGTTGTAGAAGATTGACATGTAGATTTGGTTTATGTTATCTATTGTGTACATACAAATGTCAACCTCTAACGTCGAAAATGTTTTCAACCACAACTGCATGTACAAAAGAGTGTATATATATATATATATATATATATATATATATGTTGTATATTTTCTCAAATGCACTGTTTTTACTCTGAAAGCTTTCTCTCACATGAATAACATGAATGTCTATATTGTTTCATCCTGTCACGAGGATGTGATTAAAGTTATTTATTTAGGCTTCAGACCAGTGGCGTAGCGGAGGCCCCCGCACCCCCCCGCGGTGCGGGGGAGCCCCGGAGCTTAGGGGGCCCCGCCCCCACTGTAGGCTATCCTCTTAGATTTCGTAACGCGGGAACAGGGCGCAGAGGGCGGGGGGCCCCCCCCCTCCCTGCTATGTTGCTAGGCACCCCGTCCCCGTCATGTGTACGCTGCCTGTAGTAGTATACAACAGTGTATCATTATAATTATTTGCTCACCTGCGATAGGGCTAGCCGGCTGATAATGTTCATTGGCAGGCTGGGCAGCGTTCAAAACAAAGCGGACTCAAAGAGTATATACATAGCAAGATGATTCTCTCCTCAAAGGACGGAGGACACCACTCAAAGAGTATATACAGAGCAAGATGATTCTCACCTCTCTGAAAGGCGTAGACGCTGTCTTTGTGTTGGCACGTCAGGACGACCACCGTCCCGTGATGTTTAAATCAGATGTATATTATTATACAGTTCCTACTGACCTTACTGTTTAAATCAGATGTATATTATACAGAAAGTTCCTACTGACCTATACTGTTTACAAAAGATGCCTGAAAAAATAAACATTTAAAAATGTGGCCGCGATGTCTATCCCATGTCACTCTATTATTGATTTAGGGGAGGGGGCGGGGCCCCATGGTCCGACCTGCGGGGGAGCCCCGAAATATTGCGCAACGCCACTGCTTCAGACATAATAAAAACGTTGAAGTGTCATGTATGCGTTATTGAGATTGACAGCTCAGCAGTGCACACATAAAGGGGGAGAATATGGCACCCCTGAGGCAGGCACATTGTGGTTCAGATAAAGGAATTATTTGCATTAATGAAGTGTTGAACCTCCAAACGGCTTTTGATCACTTGGAGCCTGTAGGCTATTGATGCTAAATTCCTATTCAGCACAAGCTCTTGTCAAAGACAAAGGCTGTTTCAGGCTAACCCAGGGGAGAGGATGCAGAGGGTCCAGATGTCACTTGGCATTTGGCAGTGGTGCAGGACAGGTTCTCCTCAGGTGATTGCACAATCACAACGAAGGAAAAACTAGGGGCGGAGGGAGTCTCCTGGATTCAGCATCTACTGCCAGGTTTGTGTGTTAATCATGGGCGTAGGAAGCATCCTCAATGTGGGTGGGACAATTTGACAGGGGGTGTGGGCAGGTGGTGGACACACCTCCTCTAGGGGGCTCCCCCGTGAAGATTATTTTTTAAATGTTGAAGTTAAATGCATCAATCTGCTGCACTTTGAGAGCAACATTAGGGACTAAATCTATGGATACATCTCTCATCAATACCCATATGAAACAGAACTGTAAACAGATTTACTTTTTCTTTATGCATATTTTACAAATCACTCCCCTTTTAAACTGTATTTTTGTGTTACTGTCTACTGTACATGAGTTGGAATTATTTCATACCTGTTATTCTCTTATTTTGTACAACTATAATGATCATATAAAGGTGTGCCTTTGAAATACTTACATAACTGATTACCAAACCGTTTGAGACTACTTAGACTAAAGTGAACTATCTAAACACTCAGAGGGCTCTCCCTCCACCTCTTTAATAACAGCGCCTTATATCCGGGTGCGAGTGGAGCACGCTCGGAACCTCGCAGCGTGGAAACTGTGGCGCGCATCATTTTACAACTAAAGACACAGCTCATGTGTACGGCTCTGAGAATCTGCCTTGGTACAAAGTAGCAGTGAAAACATGGTACGGAGTTTCATTGATTTGATTCTCTCAATAAGCAAGTGGAATGGATTTGATAATGAAGCACTGACACAGCGCTCTACAAAGAGCGGGGAGACCGATGCACGGACTTTCCGCATAGTAAAAGTGGGGGGGTCTAAACTAATCATTTTAAAAGGTGGGGGGGACTTGTCCCACCCTCATATAATGGCTGCGACGCCCATGGTGTTAATGAATGTTTGACATCACAATTTCTGCAGAGATGGTGTACAGTGATGAGCACAACAGGTCCAAAAAGACTTTTACCTAAAGCATCAAGGTTTGGGAAGCTGTATGGTCAGTCCATATTGTTAGTCTCTTATGTAAGGAAAAAACCTCAGGAAGACACCTCAGGAAGAGGTTACCCTTTTCCAGTACAGACATATTTACTGAACACTAAATACATATTTATAGGCTTAATACCAGCATAGCAATTTCAATAAATCTCTATATTATTGTACCTGATCCATTTATCTGGGATACAACTTTTTGTAGAAGGCGTAGTGTGGATTCAAATCACAGGTTCATTCAAATTGCAGATTTCTGGTGGCTCCGAGACATTTTTGAGCAGCCAAATAAGGTCATTATTGAAAACAAAACCCTGATATAAAAATTACAGAGCAAACAAAGGTCTAACAAAACCAGATAACATTAATGTTCTGTATTACCTTCCACAACATTGAACTTGGTAAAAACTCTCCTATTACTGCACTTTTTCAATTATACTTCGTCAAATCGTTCAAGATAATGAGTGAGTAATCAAGCTGCAGTCCAGACCAATCAGCGCACTGCAGCTTTTGTATAATCTATTGCTCATTTGATTACTTCCCACATATTTCATTGTGCTTTGGCAGTTGATCATTGAGCTGACAAATGTGAATACATTGTCACTCAATGTATTCAGTAACTGTCTGTGGAGCGTTTTTTTTTTTTCATCAATCATTTAAATGTTGTGACTGATTTTGGTTCCAGATCACACATATTTAATGTAATTAGCCGATGTTAAAATTAACATTTTACAAGTCATCTGGGCACAGAAACAAGTCAATACTCTCTTTTGAGTCTGATAATGCATGTTTACATAATCTCACTTTTTTGGATCAGGCTAATTGACTGCTTTTTTATACTGGGATGTATGGCTCATCTTTATGTCTGTTCGTGTGGTTGCTTTCCCTCTTTGCCTGGCTGAATCTTAATACATTCACAGCGTCAAGCAATCTAATTCCCCCCCCAGGGATCAATATGTTTTCACCGTAGCACTGTCAGCAGCAGTTGGTTAGCACGTGTCAGCTGACTGAATCAAACCTGCATCCCTGAACACAAAGGACAGTTTCAACCACAGCACCACATGGGAGTTTGTTCATTTAAGATTTGGTAAACTATGAGAACAACACTAAAAAACACATGTTTTTAAATGTTATTGGAATCACTGCAGCCAAAACAAAACCTCTAGATTTTAATAAGCTTTGATCTGCAGGTGGCTGCACAGTTATACTTTTTTCCTGAAGGCAAATTGTTCCGTGCTATCCTGGAAATAAAACATTAAGGTTTAAGCACATATTTTATAGTTAAATATTCTACATAAAACCGTTAAATTGGCATGTATATCTTGTTATGATGCTACTGACATTGCACCATGAGGGAATTTAAATCTTAAAACAATATTATATGTTTACGATCAAGAATGTCATTAGGATCCATGTTGATTGTTGCTAATTAAGCAGTTAATGAAGTCTAATCAAACTGTAATGATTTCTCTATGGCTGTCGTTTGAGAGATTTTGTGAAGATAAACACTAGCCCTTACAGGTGGATGAACTGCATTACATAAATCAAATCAACAGATTTTACACACCTGCACCTGTGGAGTCACACTCAGCATGAGAAACAAAGTTGGAACTTTTTAAAATCTGCGAACATAGGGCAGTGTTGAAAACAGGGGAATGGGAGTTTTTTAAGAGCTGAGGAAGGGATGGTTGAACCATCTGATTGCATTATGGAAAATGTAGGGTCAGGTGTTTCTGCTGCTTCACTCGAACCAACAACCATAGTGAGGATGACTCAGACTTAAATCTGTCACTTGTGAGTATTTTACAGTTTTCACAGTTAACCAGTTTGGGGCTCTGGCAAATTAGGACACATTCAGGTCACAGAGGTAACCACTTGTCTCTTGATGATAATTAGTTATCCAGCAATGTTCTTTACCATAGTACAATGTTTTAAACTCTTCCTGTTGTTTTAACTTTTTTTTCCAGAATCCTTAAGGACTCTTCTTACCATCTGGATAAACATTTGTTTGCGATCTTGATGCTAATAAAGATTTTTAAGCCTTTTCCCAAGTTACGAGTTTGTTTGTTTCCCATCCAGAAAGGCATTTTTTTAATTCAATTTTGTATTATTATAAAATACCATCTGTTTCCTTTTGTGACTGCATTTAATGATCCTTTAGAGAATTTGTTCAAATACTCCTTATCTCTCTCCTTATCTCTGCCTGCAGTTGCCCCACTCCGTCTGCATTAGATTAGTTGACAGGAAATAAACAACTCTTGGTTATACGGGGCTCATTAAGGCAGTATAAACTCCTCAACTGTTCATTAAAAGAAGACATGTATAGACATATAGTACAATATTTTATTCGCAGGCATATTACAGCTTTTCACACCTCGGCAAACAGAACAAACTGCAATTAATTAGTAACACCAGGAGGGTGACAGGGTGGTTTCATCTTCATAGCATCTGATTTGATCAATTAGTTACAGTTCTTATTTACTTTGATGAAATATGTGTGGCCTGCAGTATATTATGCACATCCTTTTGCTCTGATGCAGTGCATGTTAAAAGGCATGCAACGTCTCGTAACAGGTTCAGTAACACAAAGCCATCTTGCTACAAAGTACTGTAATGCCATAAACCATGTTGAAAATACTGAAAACCATTAGAATATTTGAAAGCGTATAAAAAGGTACTTCACTATTTACAAAATTCAAGTTAATTTTGTACAAAATAAAAGTGCATCAAATGTTTAATGTTTTCCAGGATGAAAAAATAAAAGAAGTGAACTCTTAAGAGCGGATGCAGGTTTAGAAGATTATTCTCCGTATAAAAAGATCTAGAAGCTTCTCTGTAATTAAACATCATTCATCTTTTTTGTATTTTGGTGACTTTAGTTGAGTTTTATTTCTTCATAAATTATTATGCGTGTTGAACCATATGCAGATAAAATATTTCAAACATCACATTTAATAAACAGTATAATAACATTACATATGCCGTAGCTTTTGGGTGGCATGTCACCCTTGAGGTTTCTCATGTATTTCAAAAATTACCATAAGAGTTAAATAAATACACATTAGGAAGAGACAAAATATTGATTGGATAACGCTTGACTCAAGGACAGATTGTCGCCTGAATATCTTGGGACGGATCGACCAAAGCCCGCCATATTCTTCATTTCAAACAACCAGGAAAAGATCCGGCCAAGAAAACTGAAGCTCAGAGATCTGTGAAGGTACGACACAGAGGGCAGTGAATACATAGACAAGGAGGCCCTGAAGTCGCAACAGTGCAGGAATGCTAAGTGAGTTTGACAGTGCTGACTCAGGGGTCAGGGGTCGTGACGTGGGTCAGATCCAGTGCACTGAACAAGCCTTGCCTCAGTGGCCATGCAGAGCCGTCTATGCAGTGCCACTGCGTTGTAGGGGAGCCTGGGGAGGAGGGTCGGTCCCTGAGTGTCGGGTCCCCTGTGGAAAAGGTGACTGCTGGGGGCCCTCAGCCTGCGTTACCGCTCATCAGCCACTTTCCCGTTTGTCTCCTGCTCGTCTTTTTCTTTTCGCTTCTGTCTCCGGAAGAAGCCGAGCTGAGAGGGAGAGCAGTGAAACACACAGAGAAATTACACTGAGAAAATACAAGATTATGTAAGGAAGTTCATTCTTGACAATGAGATCAGTATGTTTGATAAAACAAGTTAAAGGTCTTTTAGCGGATTTGTACGAGTTTTAAACTGCATCTTACGGTCTTCAACCAGGGTATGGAAGTGGCTCAGTTGTTATTACACGAGCAATTCTTCACTATTATTTTGACACTTCAATGGCCCCGAACTATAACATCTAAATGTTCATAGGGTTTTCAGCCTGGCATATTACATTCAAACAGAATAAATGCATTACCATAAAATATTTCAGTAGCCTTCATAAAAAGACATGATAAAAGATGAATGCAAGAGTAGGCTTTACTACACGGCTAGTTTATCTCTCAACCCTTTCTTCTAATTTACATTTATGATGCTGTTTTCACAAAACAATTACATTTACCTCTCATCCAATCTGTTGAGGTAAGAGCCTGGAAGCAATCAAGTCAGGCGGTAAAACTCTTAATAGTAACCTACAATTGTAACTAAGATGCCATAGCGTAGTCAAGGTAACGTGATATATTACCACAACATGTCGTCCCCGTCTTATACAATTTTAACAACTTGTGGACTCTCGCACAACTCCTTTAACCAGGTGACTTCAGCTGAATCTGAGAGTGTCCAGGATTTAAGGCCTTTAGGGGACATTTGGATTGGGTCACAGTCTGCAGACACCCACAAAATCCAAGGGAAGAGGTCTGATCACAGATAATAAGTTAAATCATCCGGGTGCAGGCCCCACCTTGTTCAATGTTGTCTGCCTTGTGCAAAGCACCCCCTTCCTTTTTGCTTTTATAAGATATTATACAACAAATAATAACATAAAATTCACTTTGAAACACTTCTGTGATTGGAAGATGATACACAATAAAAAACGTTACTTGATTTTAATGAAAAACGAAAAGATAATTGTTCATTTATATACTGTATGTAATGTTGATGTGAAAGAAGTTCTTAGCTTAAAATGACCTTTCTATATCTTGTTACAGGCATTACTTTATTCTCAACCAGAGGGTGGCAGCATAACCCTACACAGGCTGTGAAAATAGTTTTAACATGACCGATAAAGACTTGATAACTTTAGGAGATCAAAATAGTTTTTATCTATTTTTTTTATTATCAAAATAGTTTGATGATAAAAATAAGATACTATTACCTTCTTTAGACTGAAAAACATAGCAGTACTTTTTCGAATTACTAAATCTGTGCATGATATGATGACTTACCTTCCATAGAGCAAGAATGAGCAGGGCTAACAACAAGAGTCCTCCCAGCGTGCTGCCAATGATAATCCAGTTAGAAATTCTGTAGTCTCCCTCCTTCCTGATCTCCAATATTATCTGTGGATAAAACGATATTTGAGTCATTAGAATAGACATTTTCATTTGTTTTTGAGAAACACATAAAAAAATCAAGTGAGAAAATGCGGAGTGTATTTATTCCTCTTGCAAATACTGAAGATATACTGAACACACACTAATATAAATAACCATACTTGTCTAAAAGTATCATGGACTCTAACTGCCACAAACACTAAAGTTAAAGCAGCTAACACTCACAGATGGAGATAATGCACTTTATTCTGACATTATGATGGTTATAAATCCAGAAATCTGTTATTGTAGAGTAGTTATATTCAGCACATGGACACCTACAGGGATATTTACCAAGATGACTGACCTATTCTGCACGTGAAAGAGAAATATGTAGAATATAACATGACAGTTCTTCTGAAGTTGGACTGAAACAGCTTCAGAAATAGCACAGATCAGAGGCAGTTTTAGCACTTAATCTATTCCCTTTTAAACACAATCAGTATGTAAAGCATAACAAAGAGAAACGGAATGACTGTTGGTACCTGCCAATAGATGGCAGCAGAGATTAGTGAGTGAGTGCAGACTTTTACATGTTGTGCCGCTGGTCCTTTCGGTCCCTAAGCACCACACAGCACATGGGCTCCAATACCTACCAATACTGTCTGAAAACACTGTTAGGCAGTGCTGTGCTACACTGAAGCAGAGCCCACTGATATATTTGTTATGAAGTTGTCACTGCAGCAACATATGTTCTTGTTTAGTGTTACATATTATACTATTTTACCCTTTTAGTTCATTTGAATAAAGACTGATCTCATTAAGCCTGACAGATGGATACAATAACAACAATCTGAGAGAGGCTAAGTCTGATCAAACAATGATGGTATTATGAGCTCAGATTTGAGTCAGGTCAAACCCGGGACAGATGCAGTTTATAGCTAACAGTTTATTAGAGGTTGATGACTCACATGTCTGACAGGCCTTTCTTCGTGTAAAAACATGGGGCTGGAGGAGGGGAGCTCCACTGATGCGCTGGTTCCCAGTTCCAGGATTTTAAACTTCAGCTGGAGAGAGGAAATCAAAACATGCTGCCATTGTTCACAAACACATCACACAGCTGAGAGACTACAATGCTGTCATCATGAAGGGAGCACAACAGCCACATGAATGGAGCTCTTGCAAGCATGCATGTTATTATAAAACTCGGGATAACCAACTTTATTCAAGGATGTTTTGGGTTTCATACTCACTGCGTGTAATGTATCTATTCGTAGTGCTCCTGTGATTCTAATTGCAATGTCTCTGTAGGAGGCCACGTTGACGGTGCATTGGATCGGTAGAGTTAGGGTGTTGGATCGATTCTGTGTGAAGAAAACAAACATCAGCCTTAAGGTGATAGAAAGCTACTCAATACCTTATTTGGGAATGAAATTGGTTGGTTAGAACCTCACCAAGCGGGAGAAGCGGGACAGATCCTCAGGGGACGCTCTGCTCTGCGCCACATGCTGAGGGGGCAAACAGTGTGTACCGTCCCTCTGAGGTGTGACATGAGACAGAAACAACAATTAGTATGTTAAAAAAATGCCTTTAGGTTGTTCCTCAATAATGAAGTCTGTAAATTAAAGTGGACATATAATGCTATATTTGAAAAATATATTGTAGGCCATACCAATATAAAACATCTCTGTGAAGTTTTTTTTCAAAATACCAAACAGTTCACCCATTGTAGCCATGCCTCATACTGCTCATACCCCTCATTTGCAGCCCTGTTAGAGAAACGCAGATTTTGGGTCCTTAGCTTGAAAAAAATGAAAAAGAGGAGGAGGAGCTAATGCCTGATCAGAATTATACCGGAGATAAAGTTAAATTCGGTTGTGATAAAATACCATCCTGTTTAAAGCACGTCAAGGATTGTTTCTGAAACAGTATGGAGCTCAAATGCTTTTTCTCTTGCAGGTTTATCACAAGGTGAGTTCTTTTTTTATTTCCTGCTTTTTAAACACATGTGCTCTTCAGTGCAGGTTAGCTCTGAGTGTGAGCGAGGCTTGCTAATGTAAACAAAGACATCCAAAACACATCAGGCATTGTTTCTGATAGCAACTTTCTGTGGGTCCGCCAATGTCAGTTCGGATGGACACGTCAGTTCGAATGGAAATCTGTATCCGCTCGTTGTACACCCGTTTTTAAAAGATTTGGGTATGGAGGAAAAGAGAGAGGGTTTTATTTTCTGACGCTGCGTGAGTTCTCCGACACACCGGGGACACATATTTATGTATAAAAGACATCACAAAGTGCATTTTGCATGATAGATCCCCTTTAAGTATTTGTGAGTTGAAACTATTGTTGTAATAGCTCTTCAAGCATGACTACCATTACATCTACATGCACCTAAGACAATTGTGGTTGCTAAAACATAATCTGACACAAAAAAGAATTAAACCTCTTGCCTTGTGAACTATTTAACCAAGCAGGATAGTGATGTCTAGATTAGGAATCCAATTTTTTATTCATAAGGAGAGTGTTTCTTTTTTGTATTTTCAAGCTATATATTCTCACTTTGAATCAGTGAGGTCAGCTTATGCTCACCTGGTCAATATAGAAGTAAGATATCTTCAGGAGTTGGTTCCCGTTTTTGGTCGTCTCTGGGATCTCAATGTTCAACTGCAAATCATTTACTGGAAAGTAGCCAAGGTTCTGGATCTGGGAGAAAAACAAGAGAGGGAATTATTAGAGCGGGACCCTCCAAAGGATAAGCAGGTATAGCTAATGGGTGGATGGATTTCCAAATGTTTTTCTTGTACCGTAAATTAAACTGTTATTCTTTTGTCTCTCACCTGGAAAGTGAAGTTGAAAGGAGGACCAATAACCCCAGGCTCCTCGAGGGACAGCTCTGATTTGATGTCATATCGAGTCGGATGTGAATCCCTTTTTAATTACAGAATAAACACCAACAAGTAATAAGTCAGAAAGCTTTTATCATCTATTCATCTTGGCTTCAAGGCTTATGTGTTGAAGAGGAATAAATCATAACAAATCCAGCTACAGTATCTGCAACTTATTTTACCACGCTGTTTTGAAATACTTATTCATATAATCTCACTTTGCTCCGCTCACTTGCACTTCCAAGTTCATTGCTTCTAAAATCAACTCAAGAGCTTCAGCAGATTGCACCATTTGAAGACAGTGAGAAGTCAACAAACCTGGTGAAGAGAAGGTCTGCCTCGTAATTCAGTGAGTAATAGATGTCATTAAAATTATCAGCTGTGCTGATTTCCTCGCCATCGCTGTTGAGAAAACGGAGAAAACTATTCAAAGAATGTAAGCAATGATGTTACATCGGGACACACCAGTTGAAATATTCATGCAGTTGCAGCTTTTTGATTACTATTGAGCTTGCCACATGATTTATATCGAGGAAGTGAAGCTTTGTTACTTATTGGATGTCTTCTCTCCATGCAAACAGGACATTTAAGAGGTAAACATCATAAAATACAGTTATTGATTCAAACCTTCTGGCCTCCAGGATAACTCTGATATGGTCCAGGAAGATGGTGCGACTGAACTCAAACTCCAGACGAAATGTAACCTAAACAGAGCAGAAACAGTGCAGAATAAATAAGTGTACACGTTTTTTTTCTAAACACGCAGGTCAGAAACATATTTTTACTCCATATCTGTTACTGTATGTATCATTCCCAACAGTAAAGATGCTGCATTATGGATAAGGAGTAAAGCCCTCAATAACATGCTGCTTACTGAGAGCAAGGGAACTTCGCCTTAGTGGACAATAGGGCAAATCATTAAAAACATCACACACACAAAGTGCCAGTGAGAGTTATATTCAGAAACGCTTTAAAACCTAGAGGCAGAGCAGAGAATAGTGGATACGGAAACAGAAGAGACCTGGGGCCTGTACTACGAAGCTGGTTCAACCTAACCTGGATATGTTTGAGTTAGCCGGTTGGCCTGATCCAAAACATACGCGCTCTCGCTAAACGGTACTACGACACGGGTTATCAAGTGGATCGCTCAAGCCAGCCGTGCCCTATCTAGTTAGGTGCGCGTTCACATGAAAGGGGTGGTATTTGGAGCATTCGACCAATCACAAACATGGAGAAGCGTACTGACAGCGCAATCAAAAGTCAACTTTTTATTAGACAAATATGAAGACGTTAAACTTTACACATCCATGACTCAAACACTTTATCCAGGATAAAAGCCACATAGCTGCACCTGCAAGGTGAATACAGCTGGTACAAGAAAAAGTGTTTGAATGCGTACATTAACAGGTTTATGATATCACTGCCCCGTCAAGACACGATCTGACTTTAATTACATTTGACTCGAGTGTTTCGTAATGTGTTGCTTAAAATAATACTTCTGCATACAGTATGTGACACTGTAAGTGTTGCACGGCCAGATACGGCTCAGCTGACTCAGATAAGGAAATATATGATACATTATGATGTGATATGCCGTGGACTGTACTGTTACTTTGATCCGGTTACTTGTGTTGTGGCAGATATTTAAGTAAGCTTTCTTAACGCTAATGTTATAATAGTCAGATTGCTCTGAAGATGGGAGGTGATATTCTATTAATGTTCACGTTCACACAGTCGGTGATTTTTGCCGGCCGGCTTTCCTGCAACGGCAGTTTAAACTGTATTTCCTTTCTCCTGTAATGTGACTTGGTCGCTTTAAACTCTGCACCCCGCTCCGCACACGGACCTCTGATTGGTCAGCAGGCAGTGCTTTCACTGAGTTGAGCTCTTAGCCTGCAACCTAACCTGGTCGGGACCAGGGGGGTATACTACGAAGCAGGATTTTCGTTTAGCAAGATAACTTCTGGGATTTCCGGTACTACGAAGCTGATTCACTTTTTAGCGAGCTAGATCTCCATGGTGACTTATCCTGGAACCTAGTCTGTGCTCCGACGCAGGATATGTTCGAGGATAAGGGATCAACTGTGCGGAGTTCTTCTTCTTCTTTGCTTTAATGGCGAATCGCTTGCACTTGGAGCATATATCGCCAGCTACTGTTGATTTATTAAACTGCCCGTATTGTTCATGTAGAACAGTGTTCACGTAAGCCTGCACATTGATTTTATTTTTGTAACATTACGTAGCCTACAGTCCGTGGCACTGTGAGTGTATCACATCATAATGTATCATATATTTCCTTATCTGAGTCAGCTTATTGAGCTGTATTTGGCCGTGCAACGCTTACAGAGTCACATACTGTATGCAGAAGTATTATTTTAAGCAACACATTAAGTTGACGAAACACTCGAGTCAAATGTAATTAAAGTCAGATCCACTCGTGTCTTGGACGGGGCATATCATAAACCTGTTAATGTACGCATTCAAACACTTTTTCTGTTACCAGCTGTATTCACCTTGCAGGTGCAGCTATGTGGCTTTTATCCTGGATAAAGTGTTTAAGTCATGGATGTTTAAAATTTAACTTCTTCATATTTGACTAATATTATAGTTGACTTTTCATTCCGGTAGTATGACGCTGCGCTGTCAGTACGCCTCTCCATGTTTGTGATTGGTCGAATGCTCCAGATACTACGTCCTTTTTATGTGAACGCGCACCTAACTAGATAGGACATGGCTGGCTTGAGCAAACGAGTTGATAGCCAGCGTTGTAGGACAGTTTAGCGAGAGCGGCTTTGTTTTTGGATTAAGTCAACCGGATAACTCAAAACATATCCAGGATAGGTTGAACTAAATTCGTAGTATACCCCCCAGGTTAGCCGCTAAGCATAAGTTACCATGGAGATCTAGCCTGCTAAAAAGAGAACCAGCTTCGTAGGACCGGAAAGCCAGAGTTTTCCCTGAATTTAGCCGGCTAAGCGAAAATCCTTCTTCGTAGTATACCTCCCTGGGGTGCGTGAGAAAGTGGATATCATTAGAGAAAGTCCAAACAACAACAGAAGTGAGGAGAGGAGAGCAATAAGAAGAAGGATTCGATAGAAAGAAGAGGGGAGATGAGACAAAGGAGAGGAAGAAGAGGAGGATTGATTGGCAGCAGAAGCAAACCGAGCCGAGCTTTGTTTACGCTCCTCCACGCAGTAATGAAATCCTGATGGACTCCATCAGTCCGAAGAGGAATGCATAATGAGTCTATTGTCGCTTCCCTCCTCCATACAGACTGACTCGTGCTGGACAGACCATATAGTAAATATATATACCAACACAATGACATCTTTTACTTTTCCTGAGGAATTCCACGATCAGCTATTTTATACTTCTAATCCAGTAAAAGAATTTGGCGGCCATACTTGTAACTTTTAATTGGAATATCTTACATACAAAATTATTGTTTGGCGTTTGTGCGGGTTCCTCCAAAAAATATTTTCCCTCTAAACTGCTCATATATTATCATTATCATTTAAGTATGTGTACATATAAAAGGAATTTGAAGGCAATACTTTTCTTTGTTTACTTTAGCATGTTATTGTCTCCGTTATGAAAGCCTTAGAACAGAATGGTTGATCTTGTCGTCCTACTTTTATTCTAAAATAATTGGATCAATCTATGTTGATGGTCATTTAAGAGAAAGTCAGACTCAAAAAGAGAAAACATACTCAAACATATAAGAATGCACAGACACACTCATGCATGCAAGTAGTTTGGAAGACATGATTGTCCGTGGCTAAAGGGCCTCCGCGCACCAGCATAGCTGAACATGGAAATTCAGACAGAGCATGAAGCTCCCCTTCCTCCTCTGGGCTGATGGAGTCCACCCGTATCCCTGAGCCACACTCACTGTCAATCATCAAAAATAATTTGTAATAAATAGTGTCACCACCAAGGTATGATCTTTCCGACCTCACTTTGCTGCAGCAGTATTCAAGTTTACATTACATGCTGTTATTTTTTTTTTTACACAGGTCAAAACAACCGGAAAAGTCAAAACAAGAGTGATAACTGGACATTTCGAAAAAGAGCCAGCCTTGAGGTCCTTACTTTCCCTCAGCTAAACAGCGGTTTGGGCAGGCTTGGCAGCAGTACCATGTACAATCAGCCCGTTAAACTCTGTGCCACATTTTGAAAAGGCTCTCGACCAGAGCAGATCGACCTTGTGGCTCTGGATGCTGTTCAGGCTGAATGAATGGGTATGAATCACTCGGTTTGAAGGGGGACCGGAGACCTCTTGGTTGAGTTGTTGGGGAGCATTACAGAGAAATGTGGTGATATTTTAGTTGCCCAGGAGACGTCTTTTGTTTGTGATAATGACGTGGTTTGGACATGTCATGAACTCTTTCAATCGCCTTAATTACTTCATCCCAGCAGCATTTGTCAGCAGACTGTGTATCAGTAAGAGAGACGTGTGCTCGGACATCAATGGAAAACACGGCTTCCCCATAATCTGCCCACTGTTTAAAAGCTTTTAGCTGCACAGTGTGATGAACCAGTGTCCCTATATCCCTATCACAGTTAATTCAAACATCACTCTCTTAATAATAAAACGTAATACCTTGCAATAAAACGCACTGGAATCTCATAAATATTGTTGACATTACAAGCCTGGGGAAAAGCTTGGCATCAGCAGAATTGAACGTGAGAATCGGGAACAGATGAGAAAATAAAAAACCCTCAGTATCTTCACTCAGTCTCACCTGGAGCCCCAGGCTAAAGCGGAGAAAAAATGTCCTTAATGGCTGAGGAAGAAGGTTGTTTGTTGTCTGTTTATGTTGTTGCTAAAATGTCTCTTGATAATAATGCAAGAACAACCACATGGGATGCTCACATAAATTCTTATGGTGTATAGACTAGAATTAAAAGGTATTGCTTGACTGATTTTATGTAAGAATAAGGGACATTAACTTCTAAGAGAATACTTTTAAAACCTGCAGATTCACATATGTAATGGCTTGGTTCCCAGAAAAGCTCTACACTGTAGTAGGTGAATATATTCATGACTTTGTGAACACATAAAGTATGAACTCAAAGGTGCCATCATCTGAAAGTTAGGTCATGCAACACTTGAATGCAACTTAAAAACTTGAGGCAGACCTGTAAATACATGTGCTATACCAATCATTTAAATCTCTCATTTTCTCTGTGGCACACTGAAAAAGGTCTTGGCTTAAACTACTTTGCTGGTTACGTGCCTTATTATAAATTTGAATATTGTATCATGGAGGCACTGCACAATCCTAAACCTTTAAGCACAATCTGAAAGATTTTTGGACCACATGAAATCCTTGATATTCATTTTTGTTTTGTTTTTGGATTCAAGAGCATGAGTCTGGTCTGGCAAATTACACAATTTAGATACAACGTCATAATGTGCTTTGTGGACACAATCCTCTACAGAACTGTACATATTGTTGAGTCACAGGACATAGATTAAGGGAAGGATGTTGATCCAAACCTCCATCCCTCCATTAGCCACTGGAAGCATTTAAAAAGAAAATGTTAACAATTGTATCTTTATTACAGATAGAGAAGGAAATGTTTTTAGTGTCAACGCTAAAATGTTTTATGTCCGATCCTAGAAAGAAGGGATCTCTCTCCAGAAATAACCCAACTCCTCTGGTTGGCTTGTGGGTTCAGCATTAACCAGTGTGGCGTGTCATGGTCATCTAAAGCCAGCAGCATGTGTTTTGGGTCCCTGTGATTTAAAAGGTCCCCTGTCAATGTTTTCTCAGCTTCGGATTAGCGGCACACTGCGGGCTGTGAGGTTGCTCTGACGAGGCTACAGACAGGGATGATTTTTATTTTTGATCAGACGGGCCAGCGTCTAAACTGTTTTTATCATACTTGGCAGTATGACAATAATTTTGTTATGGTTGGAAAGATTTACATCTGCTTTCCATTCAGTCAACTAAAACATATTACTTTTTAGTCGACCTAAAACACCCATAAAACCCAGGAACTAAATGTCAGAAACAAGATTTGATTACTGAATTGTCAACCAAGGGACCTCTAAACGATGATGATACATAGATGTCTTATAGCAGACATTTCCTTTAGGTGTTCTACAACACAAATGTAGCCAGTATAGTCTACGTAAGTAGTTAACATTTTTCTTTACAATGTGGGTGTTAAAAGCTAAACAAAAAGCTATTATCTTTTAAATAATGATTAATAAAGAAAGCGTTATCTCACCTGAGTTTTAGCCCTCATGAATGGAGCACTGACATTGCAGATCTTCTCATTCCTCAGTTTGTCCTCAATCAAACACTCTATTTTGATGTCAGAGTTGTCCTGGATCACAAAATAAGCTGGTTAGATCTGAGAATATTCAGTCTTTTTTTGGACAATTTGACTAAATATAATAATAAGTTCTCATCTTGAACGACAAAAGTTTGGCTGATGATATCTTACCTTGACTATTAGGCTAGAGAAGCGTAGATTGGGTGTGTAGCTGATATTTAGGAGAGCACTGTAGGCATTCTCGCCTTTGTTCTCCAATTGGACATCCACCACCATCCGCCTCCTGTTTGCCTCTATAACCCGCAGAGATCCCTCGGCCTCGCCTTCACTTTGATGGCGGCAGAAAACACCACGAGACTGAACAGGCTGCGCACAGAACTGACTGGGAGGCAGAGAGTGAGAGAAAGGTAAAAGCATAAGTAACAGAGCAGGCAAGGTTCAGTTTAACATGATGTGTAAATACACTTTGTCTGTGGTTTCTCATGAGTGTACCTACTTTAGAGTCAGGAGGTCGGTCATACTCTGCACTGCCAGGTCAGGCATGCAGCGGTCGTCCTCGTCACAGCCGTTCCAGAAGGGCAGCTAGACAAAGAGACAAGATTTGTTCACTTTAAAGGAATTACATATTCCTTCCCTTCCATATGTACCTTTATTATATCAGACAATAATGTATTAGAGTGCATGTTAATAACTTAAAAGCAGGGGCAGGATAAGCTGTCCGATTGTATCTCACCTCAGTGCTCACAACAGTCGGCCAGCTATCATCCAGAACTGGTCCGAGGTCTGGATCTTGTAGTCCCACTTGAGCAGAGAACACAATCGGCCGTGCGTAGTCTGTGGTTTCCTGCATACAAAATAAAGTTAAAAGATTAGCCTTTTGATTTAATCATTTATCATTGCACTTTATCTATGGCGCTCCAATCATCCAAGCTTTCAAAAAGTTTACATGAAGATACAGAAATGCTCAAAATATATGATTATAAGTATTTTAATGGGCAGTTTGTGTTGGTTTTGACAAATGTGGGAGATCAATATCAATAATTATGTTTTAAGACTAAACAGCAGAAATGGTCGACCAAAGGCTGTTCATATACAAATTGGACAAATTAAAAAGATGCAATTATTCAGCCAGAATTGAAGGGGTTGTCAAAGAACTTCACATGATACTAAATCTTAATCCTTTCACAGAATCACACATATATTTTAGCCATTTTAGCTATTAAGTTCAACACTGGTCTTGGGGTTCACATGAACTTGCACCCCTCATCACGGGCCTCACCATGACGTGGAAGTAGATGTGTTCACAGGTCTCTTCTCCAGGAAACAGGGTCAGGTTTTGAGGCTGCAGCTTGTTTGGGTTGTCCAGTACGGCCCGAGGATTGAAACGTCTCTCCGCAGTGGAGACATTATATTTAATCCCTGGTGGGTCAGAAGAAGGGATCAGAAATTGCACTTCCATTGGAAATATTTAAAGGTTCTGTTCTATTTGCGTTCAAATGTTTATGAGATAAATCGGTTTCTGTTTTGATTTAGGTTAGTGCAGACTAATTGAAAAATGGAGGCATCAGGCTATGGTAAATGACATCACTGTCGCAGTGCGATGCAATATTAGCTTTTCTTTGAACACACAGCATGATGAATATGTAACCACATACAAGAATCCAAACCCCCTGGTTTCAGAATGGAGTCATTTCCAAGCCACATTGTTTAAAAAGGCTTTTAATTTATTGCCGCGTGTTTTCATTGCATGAGGAAACATCTAAAAGAGTGAACTTTTGCACGAGTTGTGTTTGGGGTCAACCAGAGAATTCCAGAACAGGAGAATTTTTTTACACAATACAAACAATGAACATGAAGAATCTCTCCACTTTTCGCCAAATTACATTTATCATTATCAGATATTATTGTGTTTGGTTTTTGGATGAGAGAAACTCAAAGTTAACTTTTCCTGTTTGAACAGCTTTGTGGCCACCCAGCAGCATTTCACATCAGTATAGTACCTCACATCTCAACAAATGGCATCAAATGGCATCTTATTAGTACGTAAATATATAAATATATATGTACTGTACATATATATTTTTGCAAAAATAAGATTGCCTTCACTGGGACAGAAACAATTATTTCCATGTTATGCAATAGACCACAGCGAACTCACAAACACCAGCATCTGTCAAGCATTACTAGCCAGACATGACAATGAAAGGAAAATTAAATAAACGTGTTCCACTGTATGTAACCAGCAAAGACAAGATAAGTTTTCCTCTCTTTTTCCTCTGCTCTGTTTTGGCGCGTCCGATAGATTTGATAAAGATGTCTGAGGGTCAGAAGGTTAACTCAGAACACGCTCCTCCACACCTCTGCGTCCTCCCCCCTCACACACAGTGAAACTGGACCCTGCCATCATATCTCTTAAAACAAATTGTGAGCAGAGGAGCCCTGCGGTTTCATGCAGGTGGGTTACTACCAACGGCACAACAACCTTCTGCAGGATCTTTGAATCGCCAGCAACAAGAAGAAAACAACTCTCAAGCAATAAGCTTGTAGATTAATTCCAACCAGCGTTCACACAATAAAAGGAACATTTGACAGTACCAATGTGGTTTAGCTGTATACGTTTTGGAAGCAGTAGCATTAGCTTTGGCAGGGAACAGCAGTGAGATCAGAATATCTTATTGCTGGTAAAGAAACATTTCCCTTTGGCGCCACCCGGAGTTTTAGCCATCGCACATTTTAAGGGCCACATGCTGAAAATTCCTTTTTAGCCGGGACATTATATATTGTAATGTATGTTTTCACTCACTTAAAGACAGCCATTTTTCATCCTTTGCCATGTATCACAATCCAACAGAACAGCTGAACTACATTGCAGATATAGAGCCAAAATATAAATGTCTCTGCTCAAGTGTATCAGTAAAAATGATGTGTTTATGATTTGACATTATCCAGAGGTTGGATCTGCCAGTGTCAGCGTCTTTTTCCTTCTCTTCAGACTTGTAGTTTTATATGTATTTTGAAAGGTTGTGCAATAAGTAGGGTATGATTTACAAAAAGATGAAATAGGGTTTCACTAACTTCTGGAAGATGCCAAACATCAGGCAAAGATGAATCGGAAAATTTAATGACATGCCTCCACAGAGGAGGATTATTTTTGCTGCCTTACCAATTTCCTGCGTGGGAGGAATGGCCGTCCTGGCAGTGATGTTGAAACATACAATGGCTGACATGCAGGTCACGTCTTTGCCGCCTCTCTGACAGTCCTTCACAAAGATGTTGACCTTGCTTGGCTCAAACCTGATGGTGGTATATATCCGGATGACACTCTTTGACCTGTGAGGACATGAAGTTCTTACAGATCAAAAAAATACTTTGAGACGCAAGAATATTTCCAAAATATAATTATTTTTTAAGGTGTACATGAATCTCTCTATGAAAGGGTGATAACAGAACATGTGGGGATGAAAGAGATGTCTTAAAAGTATTGCAGAATTAAGCACAATAATTGTCTTGAATAAAACAAAAGTATTATTTACTTGCTGAAATACCTTTATATGTACAGTCTGTGTGTAATACTAACCAAAGGAGAACAACAGCACCAAGGGAACCTACTGCCAGGTCCACTAAACCATCATCGTTCATGTCCATTGTGCCATGAATACTGCGGCCAAAGTACTGCAGGCCAGGAGCCAAATCTGTCGCTGCTATCCTCTGGGAAACAGACGGATCGAGGATCGGGGAAAACAAAGGTCAGAATTAACAACAACTACCGTTTACAATGTTGAGATTAGAATACTTACCAAAGCAGTGTTCAATTCAACTGAGTAATTAAACGTACTTCATGGAAATATGGTAGTAATTAGATACTGTACATTTAAAAGAATTTACTCACACAAGAATAAAAAAAAGAGTTTATGTTTTACTAAATGTAATGCAAATACTACATTTACATTACATCCAGCCATTCTCTGAAGCATACAATCGACTGAAATTGTTCACCACAGCTCCTTGGTTTTGTTTCAATCCATATGGTCACATACTGTCAGTTTCTCATGTCTGATATTCTCCTGTAATTGCAGAGCCTATTATCCACCTGTCTGTCATCTGCCCTCAATTTACTCTGGTCACCTGATCCCCACACCCACCTGCACACCTGCCCCGTTTTCGCTCATCTTCACTTTGTCGACTGCCTGTCTGCTCAGGACTGCCCTCCTGCTCCTTGTCAGGTTTAGGAAGCTCGTTCTTACATCAGATGTATAAAACATGATCAAAAGCTTCACACATCTAGGTAAAGAACTGTTGAAGTATGGAATGAGACTCATTTCGTAAGCTATTTTTAGCTTAGTCCTGTCTCATATATAGCCTACTTGGTCGTTTATATTATCAACCTCATCCTGTTTGATTATTTTAAGTTACAAGTTACCTAAATGATTAGCTATTGTATTCTTATCAGAGAAATAATAAAAATATACATATATATAATCTGCCTTTTTTTTGTCAACATCATCATTTTTAGTTTTTAACACTAGAGTTTTGTATTTTTTTGTCAGAAATATTGCATGTTGATATAGAAAAGATGTGGTATGCTTTTGCAAAAAGGTTAGTAGATATATCTACACATGATGAAAGTAATAGAAAACCAACAAAAACATAGACATTGTAGTTATAGTGAACTCTTTGCACAGCTCTTACCTGTTTGTATTTGCGCAGTATTCTGTTTTGCTGGCTAAAGAAAACATAAATGGCTCCTTTGTGGTCGTCTTCCAGCGGCGCTCCCACCACCAGGTCATTGAAGCCGTCACCGTTCAGGTCGGGCACGGGAGCGAGAGAGGAGCCGAAGCGAGCGTTCTGGCCTCCATTATGGATTTCCAAGGCTCCCTCAGGGATGAAACGATTCTGGGGGATGAAGGGAAACAATGATCAGTGCTCATGAATATACTTGACACAAGTTATACAGTTACACAGAGCATCCTAGTCTTGCAGCGATCAGAATGCATTTGTTTTCCCACTGGTTACTACATAAATATCTGAAGGCACTTGACCCTTTATAGTTTAGATTCTCACAAGAATTGGAGATTATATACTTTGATGTTGATAAATAGACATAAGCTTACATGGCAAGTCTCAGTGCGGGGGATCATGGCACTCATCCCAAAAATGAACAGAAACAAACATTTTTAAACCGCAACACAAGACGAATCGAAAACCTTTCATGTGTTTCCAGAGTTGGATCTGTTTCCATGTGTACGAGACACAGGACTACAGTAAATGCTGCATCATGAGAACTGCGTTAGAGCCGGGGTCTTTTTATTTTTCTGCTAATTTACCAGAAGGTTATCATGGCATTGTACTCACACATATGCTCAGCAATCTTCACTTTGATTGGTCTGTTTTGTGGAGAACGTTTTCAGACAAGTGCTTTTTAGATCAGCATTGACTAAATACCTTCTCAACACACTTGGTGTTTTTCTTACAAGTCTAGAGGGTATGATTTATGATTTTAAATGGTTTGTTTATTCTCTTTCTCATCTACCAAAGGGCTTCTCTTCTTAGTGTTTTCTGTTAATTTCATATAAAGAAAAAGTGTGTATTTCACTTTAAGTATAATTGTACTATTTTGTCTTTTTAGTGTTCATTTTTGAAAATAAATAATGAGTTATCCGTTAAGGGTTAATCAAGCAGAACGTGTATGTGCAGCAGTGGTGAACCATCAGGGCCTTCAAGGTATTCAGAGAATACCCTGGAACACTCAGAACAACAACAAAAAAATCGAATTAATTATATAAATAAAATCTAATAAAATGTACAAATGAGAATCGTATCTGTGTTGTTGATCTGTAATATTATAGTGTTACGTTGATTTGTTTGTCTTTCTCGGTCCATGCACTATGCATTTGAGTGGTTTTGTGTTAGAAAAAAAAAGGCAACCAATCAGATATTTTGTGATAGACACGGTTGGCCACTAATGTGCAGAGAGTCAAACTCAAACACACAAGCATGAAAGCTGTTATAGTATGCATGTTGTTATTTTTGTATGAATACATACACAGATAGCTTTACAGGACAAAACCTGTATAATAAATACAGTGGACACCCTTTCAAATATATATCAGCCCTCTAGATATATGCCTTCTGGCAGAGTTCAGTTTCAAAGAGCTGATCTGTTCTTCTAATGATCCATCATAACAGGACTTAGGAAGAGATTGTTGTCCTCTCTGCCCTCCATCCAGCTTTTATCTCAAAACCATCTTTAGTCAACAAATCATGTTGGAATTCATCCAGTAAAAAGAAGCAAACAAGATTTGTTTTATCTTTCCTGAAATGAAACAAAAGATAAAGTGTGGATCAGTTTCTGTGTTTTTCACATAATCCTTTAATTCTGCCTTTGTGAACTCAAATATCTTTAACATCTGGCAACAAAAAAGTGAGGAATTGTACCTCCTGGCAGTAAAAGGACTGAAGAATGCTGTATAGCTTTAGTGTATTTATTTGAAGTTCTATTTTTAGCGAGTAGAAAGTCAGATGGAAAATATCCACGTCTTTGAAAGCAAATACCCGACAAAGAATTGAGGCAAATACTTTAGCCCATCAGCAGTCATGCATATCATTGCTCCACTTGGCATCCCAGCTCATAATATAATTTAAAGTCGGCAGAGGAAACATGACATCATTTGTTATTTCAGATGAATGAGTGGGGAAGGACTTGATTTAGGAAGGAAGATCTTACCTTCAGCTACCTGATGTGTGCGTGTGACTAAGAGGGAGATTAATGGAGAAATATATTCAGAGCTGCCAAATTTAAAACACATGGTTTGTGAGGAGGCCATGAAGGTTCACGGCCAGTATGCAATTTAAGTTCAATGTCTAGTTTTCTTTCTCCAAAGACTTAAGGACCCTTTTTTTATCTTTGGACTTTTTTTATCTTTGGACTTGCCTATCCCTTAAATATTCAGATTTGTCGCAAAGGCATCTTAATATCAGCTTGTCATTGATAGTAAAACGTATCCTTAAAATAATGTTACAATAATGGACTGTATCCCAGGTACAACAACTATAGTTTAATTGATATATTGATAAAATGAATGAAAAACAGTAAAATATCTATGCTGAATAAAAAAGGCAAGCATTTACAGCAATGCAAGGGGCTCACTAAGGCTGTAGAGTCAGCATATGATTAATTGATTATAGAAAATCCATTAAATGACTACAGATATTTTTAAATAATGCACACCTATACCTTTTATAGTGAAGTCAACTGAATCAACTGAACAGCTTTGCCTTTCTAAAGCCACGCTGCTAGCATGGCTACAAATGTAAAAGAATATATATGCTCAGTGCAATGAAAATGCACACCTTTTTTTAAGTCAGGTCTGAAGAATCATATGTGGCTGTGTAGTTTTCACAACCCTAACCCCAACTTGATTCTAGTTCTTGGACCAGGGTGTCCAACCTTTTCCAGAACAATATCACTGTGCAGCATCTCTCGCAACAATAACCACCTGAATCAACTACATTATGATTATTAATCACCCTGAACGTATATCTTGCTGTCCTGATGTCGACAGATGATTTAAAAGAGTGATTTATTTCCGTTTGCATTTTGTTTCTGACTGTTAAGCTTGGGCCCGCCACCTGTGATATGGTTTGGACCACACCACATATTTAAATGCATTTTCCATGCCTATTCAATGTATTCAAAACAGCTGAAGACTTTTGTTATTTCAATGAGCAAGACAGACCTGGAGCAGCAGGACATTTCCTCCTATTACAGAAAGTTCTCGCCTCCGAATGGTTAGCTGGAAATGGGTTTAAAAAGGGCAAAATACTTTCCTGTTGAGTTCATTTTAAACATCTAATAAAGTAAGTCTTCACGCTGACATGGCAGCATTTCATCTGCACATTTGATCTGGACAGGGTCATGTGTCAAATGTCTGGCTGCTGCTTGTCAGTGTGTGAACTGTGGAGCTGGAATGCAACAGAGTCTGGATGGTAACGGGACACTTCTGGTGAAGAAGAAATTAATGCAAACATCTGGAGTTTGAACAGGTGTTGACCCAATTCTGAGTCTTAATCTGATTTATCCCTGTGTTTCTCTGTTTGTTTGAGTTCTCAGAGTTTATACCCACCAGCTCTGTCACTCTGTAGATATAGACTTTTCCCTTCTCCATGCCTCCACTGAAGAACATGGGTGCTGCCACCAAGAGGTTGTCTGTTATCCCGTCTCCATCAATGTCCAAGGGTGCGATCTCACTGCCATAGTAGGAGCCAATCTGAAAAAGACGTACAGTGCATGCATGAAATTCCGAAATCAGTAATAAATCAGCCGGATCATTGGCAATCGGTTCCATTCTTGTGTGAGCATCCTTGTGAGTTTGTCCATGGCTAATCTTCTAAAACAAAGGGTCGCCAAGCATTACATTTGTTGTGATTATTTGTAGTTGCATGCTCATGGTTGCAGTGATTAAGTCTAAAAAATATCTTGCGTGTTTGATACTGCTATTTTCTCCTTACTACAGTATGACAATAACTGGTTTATTTCAACCAAACTGAAGTGTTTTTTATGGCTATTTGTATCTGTTAACTAAACAGTTGAAGAATTGTTAAAGGTAGTAATATCTTTAATATCTTATTTTGTGAGTCTATGTTTATTTATAGTATAAAGATTCAGACACACCTGGCAGAGATCTGCACTCTATTTTTTTAAAAGCAATCATTCAACTAGGTGATGAAACTCTTGGCTTCTTCTAAACAGTTTGTTAATCTGATTTACTGATGATTTGGAGTTGCTTTTAAACGTTCAAACTGTAAGCGAATAGGGGTCTGTGTTGTGTCCCTGCAAGTGGTCATTGCTTTTGTAGATGCTCAGACTGTGAGAGCTGTTTGGAAGATCAGTCACTGGAGAAAGATGGAACATCATCTATTGGTTTTCAGATTAGAAACATCTGCCTATAAAAAAGCTCTTTTCTCAAAAGTCGCTGGATCAAGAAACTTTTCGGCAAAGAAACATCTGCTGCTCTGGATGAGCTGTTGCTGACAAGGTACATTGTAAGCTGCTGCCGGATCACTTCAGGCCTGCAGCCTGTGAGGAGTTGCCAGTTATGAGTGTAGCGGACATTAACACACAGAGCCACATTTCCTTCAAATGATGATTATTTTTAAACTCTCTTAACTTGGATAGTGCAATTAAATCCCAACAGAAGATTTGCTGAATACCCAATTCTTTATTTCTCTAACCTGTGTGCTTTTCTCTCTTCTGGAACTTTGTTTTCAGGATCTTAAATCCTTTCATGATATAAAATACAGTTTGCTATTGATCAACACTGAAAATGTGTGTGCCAAAATTCACCAACGTTGAAATTGACAGATATTTTTCCATAAAAGATTCCATTCAAAATAATAGATGTTTAAAAATACTGCTCAACTGGACCTTCATTTATTTCTTGCGAATATTATTATTATTTTCCTGCTCCACTATGGAGTTCAAAAAGGTCAGATGTTTGTGCCCCCAGTGGAAGTAACAAAGACAACAAAGAGGCAGAAATGCTATCAGCTGAGAGTAAAGCGTACACTATGTGAAAATATGTAATGTTGTTGATGTTACTGTATCATCATCATCATCATCATCATCATCATCATCATCATCATCATCATCATCATCATCATCATCATCATCATCATCATCATCATCATCATCATCATCATCATCATCATCATCATCA
>CALSBZ010046676.1:713973-757729 GCA_943591055.1 Gobionotothen gibberifrons | reverse complement strand
CATCATCATCATCATCATCATCATCATCATCATCATCATCATCATCACATAAACCCACGCAGAGGAGTTTTAAAGACTCGTTTAACTAACTGAGCTGCTCTTCATCAGTGTTTTATCACCATGTTTTATGACATTCCTTTTTGCACTGTGGAACTCTTTCAAAGCCGACTCGAGGTCGACATCAGTGAGCCACTGGCCTTCAGCTGATACACTTGTTATAAAGTGCTGGATGTTTCCACTACCTGCTGGCCCTTGAGGGAGTGCAGGATGGTGAGGTTCCCTGAGTTCTTCAGAGTGAAGATGATGACTTTGCCCGTGTGGTTGAATCGTGGAGCTCCCGCTACGAGCAGACGGCCGTTTCTTGCTGACACCACAGACGTCACAGAATAACCTGGATATTTAAAACACACAAACATTAATTCTGCCTCTGTTCACAGACAGCAACCCACTGAAGTATGTACAGTAGAGTTAGAGATTCTTCTTCCCACCCTCACAAAAGTAACACATCTAGGATAAACACATGATGTTTGTAATAACCATTTCCTTCCTATGGACAGGAACAATGATTGCTTTATAGTCAAATTGTAAAATAAATCAGAGACCAAAGAGCAAATTGACAGTTTTTACTTTTACAGTAGGTTCATTCATCTGCATGACTAAAGTAAAAACGTTGCCGTATGAGGAGTTGATACTTAGTGAGCTGCATTCAGTTACACAAAGACGGATGTTCTGTCTCAGGTTTCTCAGATTTGTATTTAGTCTTTTCCCACAAAGAAATTCCACTTACTTATACTTTTCCACCTTCATCTCTCATCTTCTTACCCCCTTTTTCCCAGCTTTACATTTCTCCCTGCCTGTCCAAAATTATGCTTCCACCTCACATTACTATTGAGTCTAGAATGCCGTCCATTGGCAGCCTGGTGCATAAGCTCAGAGACAAACCACTGATGGTAAAAGCAGAGGGTTGTGGTGGTGGAGTGAGATGGGGCTGGATATGATGGGACATATTGGAGTAATGGGTACACTTAATAGAGATGGGTTGCAGCTAATATAGTTGGTGTTAAACCACAGGTCTTCTACTAGGGCAAGAGGATGCAAAGAAACTGGTAGCCGTGGGAGCAAATGCTATAAACGTTGTTCAAGCATAGCCTTCATTATTACGATTACAATATTATACTTTTTACCATTTCACTTCTCTCCTTATAGGCATATCCATCACAACCCAGTCAGAAGTTTTCCACTCCATTAAAATAATTTTCTAGAGTGTTACTCACCCAAGTAGGCACCGTGGTTTTTGAGCTCTTCAGGGAACTCTAGTGCATAGGAGGACTTCGGCGGGACAACCTTCCCCTGACGTGTCTCCTTCAGGACCGCTCCGTTCCAATCGTAAGCCCCGACGGCACCCACCACAATCCCATCCTGGAGGGGTGGTGGAGTAGAGTTATTTTTTGTACTTCAAACAGCAGAGTAATACAGAATGGTCTGTTTGTTCTGTCTATGCTGCTCATACATGGTAACATGGTGTGTATGCCGATGATAAACTCATGGAACAAAGTGTGATTTCAGAACAGCCTCAGCTCCCTTTCTCTCTTCAGCAATAAATCTGATCACTTTTATGAGGAAATTGCAGAAGAAAAATGGAATATAGAAATCAATAATCATTCTTAAAGTGGATGAATCATCTTATAAATGGGCCCTGTTGTCTGATTGCCCATCCCTCATAGGATTATCAGACACATTTATTAATCATCAATATTTACAGCAAAACAGCGAATAACTTCCAGCTGCTCACAAATCAGTCCAGGTGATCAACAAGAGCAATCATCTGATACAAGGTTCTCTTCCTGGACTTCCATGCGTTCACTAAATAAGTGGCCAATTTGAAGGTCTCTTTTTCAGACAGCAATTTCCGATGATGTGAGGCACTCATCTCCATCAACAGACTTCCTTTACAGTATGTCACTGAGCATGACATTTCCACTAAAGAGAAGCAGAAAAACAAAAGGATGCAGATGATCCATTTTTCAGACTCCACACCGGACTACATCAGGCTTTCTTCTTCCATATAGCGTACCATCCCATTTCAATATGAAGCAATAATATACCAAACCTATTCATCTTGATTGATTATTAAGAACATAAAAAAAAGTTTCAGTTTGAGATACAATATTAAACTTCCACAGCTGTCACATATCATACGTTACAAGTTATAGCTACAAGGGCCACATTTCTTTAACTGATTTTGGTTTGTCTACTATCATATTTGTATTAACCTATTGCATAGCCACAACAAACCTCCTACTCGGAAAGAACCAATCCCGTGTCTCCTGTTGTTGTTGCAGCTGGAGCAAATCTATAAACAAGTTTTGCCACACAGCAATAACTGAGTGACAGTTGAACTTGTCATCTCATCTACACTGTAATCTTGGATTTCTTTTCTCTGGTAGAAGTAGCACAAGTTTGCAAAGAAAGTAAGTCTTCTTTAAAGCCCATTATCAAATCGCTGCTGAATCCTGATCAGTACACTTTAAATTGTCATTGAACAAAGGAAATAAACCAGCAAGTGCCATAAGATGCTGACGCGAGAAGGGATTGAGGAGGGGTTTTACTGTCTTCCATGGCTCACCATACTTTGTATCACTGACACTGTAATTACAGGGTTGCTTTGCTAAACTGAGTTTTTTTCTTTCCATACACAATATGCAGACAACACATTTTCCAGTGTTTGAGATGATGCTGGAAGGCCTGTGATTCCTTCCATAAAGATGGAATGGTGTGCTCACCACGCTTGCACTACGTCACTCTCTGACAGCAGCTTTACGCCAATGTGGTTGGCTGTTTTGGTCAAAATGGTTTCCATGGCAAATGAATGCAACCCAAAACAGTGTGGAAGCTTATAAACCAGTGACCTATTTCTACTGCGTTAGCATGTACTGTATGGCCATGAGCCTCGCTTTGGTTAAGATGTCAACTTCTCTTCTTCTCTTCTATTGAACCCGATAGGGTCAGATTTGCGGTTGTACACAAACATTGACAAGTGTAGAGAGGATATATACACTTTATACCAGCTCACCAAACTAAGTGATGACCTGTATATTCCGTATTGTGGTGAAAACAGGAATCAGTTTAGCAAATAAGCACGGAGCCATGAAATTATTTTCAGCATTGATGAGTTACGGTGTACGAAACAAAGAGCAGACAGTGTGTATGCAGATGCATGAGATGTCTATAAGGATAGCATATATAACATTAGCCGCCTTCAATGTTGGCACATATCACATTCAGCAAAAACCATCTGGGCTTTTCAGGACTGTTTTTCTCTTTTAAAGCCCCGTTATTCTTTCCAATAAGTTGTCCTACTCTCAACACTCAGGTTCGTGGTGTCGAGGATCTCAGGAATCTGGCCTTGTGGACAACATTTCCAGTCATTGCTGCCACCCAGCTGCAAATTCTGCTTTATATTTATTTTTCATCCTAAACGGGATATATTTATTCCTCCCTTGACGAATCCCACTGTGAAGGGGAACTGGAAAATCAAAGTAGTTGCATCAGCAAATGTCTGGATGGGATCAGAAAGTGACGAATTATCTCAATGATATATTATGAAAAGCAGGTACAGTAGAGAAGAAGCACTTATCTTCCTCTTCCAACTGCGTCACCCCTCAAAGCCAGCCCACCTGCAACTATCTATTCTGAGATTCAATCAAAAATCTACCTCTCATGAAGTAAGCGGAAAAACAAACCCATTCTGCAGCCCAACTGTCTCAATATTCAGTCTCAGCTTCTCACTAGTATGTTTCCCTAGGGAACAAGTGGTGTCTTATTACCCATCACTGAACGGTTGAAGTGGAAAAAGGCCCGCCAGGGACTCCTAAATCAGGATGAACTAAACCTCTGGGGCCACACAGCAGGCACCTCAGGGGGGGGACTGGAAAGTAATAAATGGCAATTTGTGGGAAGGAGTTATGATGCGCCAGAAATTGAGACAATGTGTGTTGTCCTAGATGTTGACAGATGGTATGAGGCGACGTGATAGCAGAAGTCAGACTCACCTCGACGTTGTGTGCGGAAAATCCCGCCTGAGACATCTGGAGGCCAAACGCTGTCCCATTCTTACTGGTTCCTGTGTAAACAAGTCAGGCTATTACAGCTCTGAACCGCAGCAGCAGCAGCAGCAAAGAAGTTTAAGCTGACAACTTTAAGTAAAACTTTTGAGGAGCCATGGCACTCGAGTTTTAATGGATACATTTCACATATAGAAGATATTTTAAACAGGTTTAATTAAAGAAATACCACTGAAATGAAGGATTACGTTTATGACCGATACGTCTCTTAATGCCCCCCTAATTGTTAAGCCTTTAAAATAACATTTAGTTGTATTACATACAATATAAAATATGTTATAATTACTATCAATTTACAATGAAAGAAAACAGAGATAGGCAGGACATCCTCAAACTGAGAAGCTGGAACCAGCCAATGTTTTACGTTTTCAATTGAAAATAAAAAACCATGACGGCCATGGGCTTTTTCCCATTATCAAGGAGGTTATCTGAATTTAATGCATGTTAGTTTGGATCTTTTCACAGAGAGTCATTGTATCCTTTGGTTGAAGATAAAATATGAAAAATCTCCAAGCATGAACCTTTGATAATGCAGCAGTACATTAAAGCTGTCGTAATGCTACTTACTGCTAAGAACATGCAGTGTGGTACTAAACACACATTTATTTGTTAAAATAGTTTAACGGGGATTACCATTTTGTATGCTTTTATTATGAGTTGCTTTGGGCAAAATTGTCCAACAAACAATGTAATGTAGTTGTAATGAATTCCTTGTAAAACCTTCCAAACTGAAGATCCGTTCTCCAAGGGCATCCACAATATCCTTCAGCGCCGACTCATCCGTCACATTGAAGAAGTGTTTGTCATCTGGGTCGCTGGCGATGTACTTGATTTCATTGAGGAAGGCCTCAGGGTTTATTCCACGACGGTTGTAGTAGCCAAGAACCTGTGAATATAAGATTAAACAGTCTTTCAGTACATGCATGAAGTGTCAACCAACAGAAATAGTCTGTCACATTTGATAGCCCTCACATCTTTGGGCGGGTTTCAAAGGATTTTGGTTTTTTACAGCAGTGCCAAAGCTGTCACCAGTTCCAGTTGGATTTCAACAAAATGACTTCAGCATTTTTGCTCAAATTTCCATGCCTAGTTAAGCCACTGGATGGAATTAAGTGTGCTAATAGTTGCAACCGAAGTGGCACAAGCTAAATAAGCATGTGGTTTCAAGAAGATAAATTACACCTTTAGCTCTCCAGGGGCTCAACTGGTTTTGGCTCTACTCTCCACTTAACTCCATTATGTCACTATATCAATGTTAGTGTTGTTTTGTGTTACACTGGAAATGCATTAGTCATTAAAAAAACAAGTTCAAACTAACAAAGTGTTGGCCATCTAATAAGGTAAATAAAAGGTCTAGCAGACTCACAGCAATAGCATAACGGGTGATGCCATCCTTCTCACTGTCCTCGATGGCCTGCTGGAGATCTGGACTGTCATGTGACTCTCCATCAGTGATCACTATCATCACCTTCTTGGCACCGCGCCGACCTCCTTGTTTGAAAGCTTGTGAGCTGTGACGGCATGTGTGACACATTCAATAAAAAAAATTGCGCAATGGAGAGGAATAACGCTCATTCATAAAAATGAAGATACAGTACCGTGCTATGTTAATTCCTAGAGCAGTGTTGGTCTCCTCTCCACCTCGTTGGTTGATACTGCGTGCTCTTTTCACAACTTCCTCAACAGATTTGTAGTCGCTGAGTTTGAATTCATGGACCACCTTCTCACCATACTGAACGACTCCAACCTGTCCGGAAAAAAAACACACTCACAATTACCTATCCAAATGATTAAGAGACTTATATATTATATGACAGAAAGTCCATTATTTGAATTTATCCAACATGAACCTTACCAATACATCTTACACACCTGTATTTGACCTGGTCCAATATAGAACTTCTGAAGAATGTTGATGAGAAAAGCCTGCACTTCATACCAGGGATAGATGGAGTTAGATCCATCCAGAACGATCACAATGTCCATGTAGGTCTCACATCCTGAAAATCATTTCAAGATGAGACTTAATCATGAGAGGACACTTGGAGAAAACACATTTTCCCTGCTGTGACAAAGAACCATCCAAGGATGTTTGTCAAAACAGGAGAGATAATTCGAGGCTTACTCTGAAGGCAGGCGCAATCGTTCTGGAAAACTTGAAGCTCTCATTGACTCTGGAGCATATGCCAGTGCTGTAGTAAGAGCTGCCACACTCATAGGACCATAGCGGCCCACAGGCCTGAAACATAAAAGAAAGCATTTATTCAGGAAACATTATCGACCTCAGCATATTAGAAAGTTAGGTTCATGCTCTCTGAGAACTACGGAGAGCTGCAGTTTGACAACCGTGTAATCAAAAGGCAATCTTGTGGGATTTTTTCCATTTTGACCATTGCTATTTTATTAAATGTGTTCTTAATTACTTACTAGCAAGCAACACACCATACCATGTCATATCTCAAGTAGTTAAATCCAATAAGGCTTAAACTCACCACAAAGCTTTTGTCTTGAGGGTTGGATGTGAGCGTCATTCCCAGCCTCATCTTGTCTTTTCGCTCCGACACGTTGGTCAGAGATATCCTTCCTTGAGGGAAAATGAATCTCAATGAGAGGATCTTGGATGCACAGACACATATATACAATAAAACATGAACTGTCCTTCAGGGACAAAACAGAAGTTTCACCATCTGGGACTTTGGTTTGTTATTGCTGTCTGGGCAGCAAAAGCAGTGCCTAGTTCCTCAGATTTAAACGTTCACTCGACAAAACTTCATGTGCCTTCCTAACCAGCACAACACATGTGCAGGCAGTATGAAGAAGCATGCGGTGAGATGTGTGGTATAACACACATGTGGAAATGAACATAAACCATTTTAAAAAACAGTAAAATGTGGAATGATTGGTATGATACCCACACTTCAGTCTCACACATGCCACCGGGATGTTTACTGAGAAACAAGTAAACATAAAACACACAATACATGCATACACTGTTTGGTAGAATTTGATTTGTGTTGTTTTGTGATACTATACCTAAGTTAAGCTTGGAGCAGCCATTGCCGTTGGTTCGTCTGCTCAGTGAACATTTATAAATATCCCCTGTCTGGTAAGGGCCATTCATTTCATATGGAGCGCCCACTAATAACCTGCAAAGACACAACATTCAAAAGTTAGAATCAGACAGAACACCCATCAAGCCTATAGCCTTAACACTTTGTCTCAGTTGTCATTTATGTATATAAACAGTAGACCTCCTACAGCAAGACCGACAGCAACATCAGTTCTCTGGAAGAGTAGGTCTTTGTCTGGTATCTAATCCTCTGAGGGAATATGACTATGAATGCTAACATCAGTGACGCACATAAAACACATGGGCTTCCTGGGAAGACATTAAACCTTTATTTATCCCAGGATGTTAATCAGGCATGTTTAATCATGTCCAGCAGCACTGGAACCACATTCATAAACTTTTCCATACAGTCATCTCATGCGAGTAAGATCTTTAAGACACAACCGTATTTTCAATGAGCATTTACGTGACACTTATTTAGCATTAGCAAAATATAGGGAAGCAGAAACTCTCACATACGTACATTTCCGCATGATTTTACATACAACTTATAGGCACAGCTGTTCTTTGGTTAAATGCAGACAACGAATAACATTGATACCTTAACGCTAACACAATGACACTCAATGATGTTAGCATGTTTACCATGTTGACCTTCAATGTAGCATCTTGGCATGCTGAATGTGCAAATTAGCACAAAGTACAGCTGATTCAGTTTTGTAAGGAGGAGTATCAGTTATTTACTATTACAATCAAGATGGAAAACAGGTTCCATAAACTTTAAGGTCCCACCAATCACTGAGGCCCTCATTGGGAAGACTAAGGGAAATAACTTAAGGGAAATGTTGTCGTCACAGACCATCGTGTTGGAGTGCTGGACATTCTTTTCACATGACCTAGTGTTTGTGAAGAGTCAGTAGTGCACTTGACTTCACAGTGGGTTTCCTGTGGGGGGTCAGTGTGGTCTTATAAATGTCACTGAAAGGTTTTATATGACTTGATTTGATGGAGGAAATAAAGTCGTCTAGTGTGCTTACTTCAGGGCTGATGGGGGGCACAAAGGCCTTAAATGAAGCCATATTTCACGTGAGATAAGAACTCTCGGATACAGGGAACTCAGGTTATTCAATACAGGGAAATCAGGTTATTCAAACTCCTGTTAACATGATAAATGCTATCCTTGTTTATTTGTGCAGATTATGATATTTAGAAAAACAATACCTAAACATTGGAAGCCAAAAGTAACATCCTTTAAGCTGTTATATTTATGATTGGCGGTATTCATGACACTCCTTCAGGGATTCATGCAATGTCTTGTAATGTCTGGTTTTTTGTAACATGATATCTTTAGATTAAATGGCTGACTATTTTTACATCTTAACACTGTTACAGTCACAAGGCATATGCTCCAAATGCCTCAGGTATCGACATGTGTGCTAACTGCCAGACCGCCATCAGCTGTCTCTTCATGGGGAATTTTTTACAATCTGCAACAATCCACGAAGTACAACCCATACTGTATGTGAAACCCACATTTAAAAAAAAAAAAAGGACACTACAAATATTGCACAGACAATTAACTCTAGTCGTGATGTTCAATCTCTCCCGAAATAACACCTTCAAAGGGAGTTCTATATCTGCAACATTTATGCAAAGTGTATTTATAATGCTTTTATAAAAAAGAAACTATCGACTTTTATTTAATGTTACATTTTAAGTTATTCTGTAAAAGGAAGAACATTGGAAAATAAATCTGTTTTAATTTCTCATAATCATTGTTATATGATATGGGAGGCTAATCACATAATAATGGAAAAGTTCAATATGAACAGTAGGTCAACTAGGAATTCAAACAAGTGTGCAGACAAAGCGAAAATCCCAGGGAATTCTCAGTTCAGCCGTGCCCCAGAGGAAAGACACCTGACACCACTTTATAGCAAAAGCGGCTGTGGCCAACCTCCTTCTGCTAGACACTTAGGTCAAAGTCTAACAATTAAGGAAGCAAGGATTTCTAGGTCATATTCATGATCCCCAGTTTCAAAGCGTGTCTACATTACCAAGAAAACACTTTGCTAATGGAAGGCACATTTCTCAGAAACGTCCTTGGAACTAAATATGGTAAGCCTGACATAAGATGATGTGAATAATAAAATATTCCTACACTTTGTAAATGATAGTGTGCATTTTGCAATTGATATTATGTGTGAACGGTTGTATCCCTTTCTTTCGGACACAAATACTGTATTGATCGTTGTAAGTATCATAGTTAACAGACAAGAGTTGATAATCAATCAGAGGTTTTTACAAAACAGTAATTACTTTACCAAAAATGTTTTCCCTCTTTCTGCAGGTAAGTCTCATGAGCACAGCCTGAAAAAGCATTCAGACCTTTAAAAGGATTCAACTTAATGTCCAATGGTTTCATCTGTTAGAGCTATAAAAGCTAAAACCCTGCATGGTACTGTAAAACATAACTGATTGAAATTGGACACGGGTCTAAGTTTTGTCATTGCCCTCACCTTGTCCTTTTTACGACCATCTGTATTAATCTGTGCAAGCTTACAATATATCATAGGAATTTTATGTTTTAAACTCATACATTAAATACACTACTTTACATTAACAGTAAATGTACCAGACTGCCAATAAAATAAAATAAAAAGAGGTATAACTTTAAGTCATGTAGCATGCCACCTCTATGAATGAGTTTCTTTAAGAGAACCTTTATATGTGATTTGGGTTTTTTAAGGCCATAGAAAGTATTTTAAAGCAGCTATGAGGACAAGAGGAAATGTTGTTCAAACAATCTATCATGGACACCGAAGAGCGACTAGTGTGGGAGTAAGCTACAATGTTATCGCACCAGAAGCCAACTTTTTGAATTCTCAGACTCTGGAAGTCCTTTCTACCATGTTGGCTCCAACAGCGCTCACATTTTTAAGGATATTAATATCATAATTATGACTTCAGTGATTCGTATGTGTTGGCTGGGAGACACTGCGGCAGTTCAGGTCAGGATACAGCTACCTTGATGAAAGGGGACCATTGTTGCCTTTGACTTGGACACGTGCCTCGCTGACCTGCTGATTTTCACCAGAAGCTGTTCAAACAATCATGTTTCAGATCTCATCAGGGTTGAATGCAAGCATCAGTGCATCATCACTGTAAAAATGGTAATGACACTGAAATAACTTCACCCAAAATGAATGTGTGGACATTTTCTACCATGGCTACCAGGGGATACAGGATTTTGGGGGTTTTGAGGAAGCGCCATCCCCAAGCCAAGGCTGTCATTAATGTGGTAATGTTTTTCGTATTTGGAAGGAAGAGATGTATACGCTGTGAAACCACATCCCTGCCCCAGACATGAGCGGGCTTCTCCGATGTCACGCTTGCTCATGACATTCCATTTGTCAGCATTTATATATTTACAAGGCAGCATTAACAAAAGAAAATGTTTCTTTTGTTAACAAAAGAAAATGTTTCTTTTGTTAATGCTGCCACATAAATATTTCTAATGGTCACATAATCAATTCCCAAAGAAGGTCATTGAGTGTCTGTAATTGACATTAGAGCATTAACCAGACAGTGACAGGGGGACTTTTGGCCTTTTGATCATTGTACCACAAAGCATGCTGTTCTGTTTCAACACTGAGCAGTATATGAGTGTGTGCAGGAGTATTTTTGTAATGAAGCCCATGCTGGTTTTGAACATATTTAGGATATGATGTTAATATGCAATACAGGGAAATCAGGTTATTCAAATCCCTCTTAACATGATACATGCTGTTATCCTTGTTTATTTGTGCAGACACTGATATTTAGAAAAACATTACCTAAACATTGGAACATTGCATAGCGTTCAAATTCTTCTTATGGGAGTTCATTTGTGTGCAGACCTATTTGTCCCAACTCTGCACATTGTCGATTTAAACTTGCAAGCATGCAGATGTTAGCATTTAGCTAAAGCACTGCTGTGCCTGAAACAACTTCAGAGTCCTATTTACTTTATTTTCAATGTAACCGGTATCTATCCTCGAAGTTGGTGTAAAATACTTCAACCCAATGTCACAGGCTTAACAATCTAAACTAAAATTCAAATTCTGTTCTCTGAGATGGAAAAGCACTTTTCATTGCAGCGTTGTAAACAAGCTATATAAAGGGAACACTATTTAAGGCTGGTGCTGAAAAACTTAACAGACTCCCTGTAGTTTTTGGTGGTTTGCAACTCGTAACTGAGATAAGGAGTAAAGGTCAGGTCTCCATTGAGGAGACTTGGTAGAACTGTAGAAAAATAAACAGTGGGAGGCTTCTGTGGTGTATACTGTAGCTCAAATATGCAGTTCAGTGTATCCCATCAGGTTTAAACACCCAAGGTCTTCACCAATTGGAGGTCAAGAGGCCTCTGCTCCCATGGGAGAGTTCGCTCTGGCAGAGTGTTTAGATCACCATTACGCTCAGTAGATGTGTGAGGACATATTCTTGACATTTTCACCTTTCCCCAACTTAGTAGCTTCATCAGCAGTCATGGACAGAATCTGTCAACAGACCTGACAAAGATGTCTCATTTTCTTCATGTCTCTGAGGCTAACAATTGGGTAAATAGTTTATTTCCTGCTCACTTAAATGCCACATGCTTAGGAATGGATTTTACACATGGGTCTTCTTCTACTCATACTGTTTTAATATCTCAGACACACAAAAGCTCTAGTAAATAACTTACTCAAGCACACTGGTATCAACAATTTCTGTTTTGTATTAGTCTTGTCCTCAAAGAAATCGTTTTGAATTAAGCTGCACTTCAGGATCAGGTCATGAAAAGCTTGAGTCACTTTCCAGCTGTGAGCCTGGTCCTATCCAAACACAGAGCTGAGGGTTCGGAGAAATCAGACAGCTCTGGAAAAGTTGACAACGCTGCAATCCAGCACAGATTATACCAATTTAAATTCTCTCGAAAGCTTAGTTAAAAACAATCATGGGGAAAGTGAAGGTTAAACGTTAAAAGGCCTAAATGGCCTGAATGAGTGTATCACTCATTCAGTTTTCGAATAGACTGAAGTGTGAATACAAGCATCAGAAAAATACACAAACCCAGACAATCAGCAGAAAAGCCCCCTGAAGTGCCGACACTTGGCGAGCACATGTTCTGTGTTGGTGTCTGGCACTTCAAAGATGCCTTTTTTGAAACAAAAAAGAACAGATTCAGTCCAATCAGCACAGATCAATGCCTCATCAACACATTCATCACAGAGAAAACAAATTCCTCTCAAACCTCTTAGTTGACACACAACAAAATAGGAGACATGTGGAGTCTAAGTCATCAATTAAAAGTTATTCTGGTAACAGTGACAGAAAACAACTTAATAAAAGTATAATTCTGAGTACTGCCATTGTTTACTACTTTATACTTCTACTTCTATTAATTCCTATCCGTTTATATTTCAGCTATGGTGACTAATTTAAGTTGACCTTTGGTTAATATATTAATTACAAACAAATAATTGAATCCACTATCTCCAGCTTATGTATATTAGCATATTTAGTAATCATTGTAACAAAGAATTACTCCAGAATTACCACTTTCAATACTTAAGTATTTCATTATAGTTTTGTACATTTAGTCATGTAACATTTTGAAAGCAGGACTTGGTAAAGTGATAGAGTTTTTACTTAAGTAATGAATCTGGTAATAGATACAACTGTCCTGAGCCGCACTGTCTTTGATTCAGATGTGTGGACATGGATTCAACAAACCAAGTCTTGTACAAAAAAAAAAAATATATTATTTTTGAATCATTTGTATGATTCACACTCGATAACAGTGTTCACATCTCCCTCACATCCTGCAACATTCCTGGGTCCAGCTGAGAGCTGTCAGACTATGCGTTGCTCACACACTCCCACAGACACACACACAAATGTACTGGTCAGCTTGAGAGTGTGCATGCAGCTGTGTGTTCCCACTCCTTCGCACACTGCTGATTAAACAGCCTTCTTAAATACTGGAATAAGTTGGACTAAGTCTTCTGATGGGAAGAAAGAAGATTCATAAGCAAAGTGTAAAACAAGTTGGAGGCACAGCACTGTGGGTCACAGTGGGTAGAGTTAGAGAGTATACAGAATAGCCACAATATCCAAACAACTATTTATAACATTGTTCAGATATATAAATATAAGAACGTTTACAGAAATGTTTTCTTTCTCTCTTGTCTTTATTTCTTATGAATAAAGGTGCCTTTATACCAGATGGCTGAACACCTAATAAAGAAGCCAAAAACCCAAATCCCTGCTGCTTCACTTGGCTGGACGTTGTTTGAATAGTCTGTGCTGCTTTATTCTGCCACTGCAAATGTTTTCACCTCAATCTCAGACCTATCCCTCAGTGAAAGCAATGTCTCTGGTGACCTTTATTCGACACCAATCAGCCTGAACAGACCTTTTCAGTTCTGGTAGACATGTTTGGCTGACAGTAGCTCTGAATGGAAAATAAGTTGTATCTTACAGTGTAATCGAATCAGCTGCTGACATGTGCAGGAAGACATTGACTTCTGCGAGCTGGCAGCTCTTGCTAGTTTGTCACTTTACTCTCCAAGTGTGTCATTGTCCCCTTCCTGTACAGCAAGAACACACACAAGGCAAGGGATATATATTTCTATTACTCATAAACCCTGTGTGTGGTTCCTACTGTGGATGTAAATCTTTAATAACAGAGCAGGAATATTCTTTTTTTTTAAGCACTGTAAGTTTTGCCAAATGACTCAATGACTAATCTATGTGTAGAAATAGTCCCCAAAAATGTCGGGACTATTTCTACACATAGATTAAAATACGTGAAATGTATTTGTAAGAATTTGGGACAGAAGCACAGTGTTTCTTTGATTTATTCATTGCATGTGTTCATTACAATAAAGTGACATGTCCCCCAGTGTGACACAATGCACATTACAGACATTCTGATCTGTGATTTTATCAGGCAGCAAAGTAGTGATTTTATTCAGTTACCATGTGCAATGTTCTTAAGCTTCTCTATACTGTACTCTTTTTCTTTTCACACATAGTAGCCCATGCAAATACAAAACTATAGGCCTTATATTGTAACTTGGGCTGCCCGGGGGTGATAGATATGGATGATTTTCCCAAATTAGAATGATACCGTTGTGCTGTTCTTTAAGGAAAAGATGAACGATTACATGTATGGGCACTAGTTCTACCACAATGTTATTGCAAAAATAATTATATTAGTAACAACGTTTTTGTTACACTTATGCTATGACTGATGGTTTAACCCTCATGGTTACAGTTAGGATTCACTAGAAAGTGATTGCTAGATGAACCAAGGCATAGAGTCTGCATTAAAATGAAATTACTCGATTTTAAACAGCTACAGGTGTTTAAACAGCTACAGGTGGGACATTGGAATACTAGTATTAAAGCAAATGTGTGTGTGTCGATGTATTCTGATGCCAAAACACCTAAAAGCAGAGTACACTATAATGAGGAAGGATTTTACGGTTATAGCAAGTTGGCATGGCAGTACATTTTTCATGTTTTGTCACAATGGTCATAAGGTTAAAAGTAATACAGTGTTCACTTTACAAAGTACCAGCAATCTCCGCTTGACTATGTCTTTAATTGGCCAATGCAGCGCTTTTCCAGATGATGCTGCAATGTGTTACTTCAATAGTTAGGCCTGGTTCGTTTTTGCCGAACAATCCGGCATTTATTTTCTTTAACATTTCCCCTTACAGCTATTTTATTTCGATGCATTTCTGCACACAGTGCTTTTGTCTGTCTGAACACAGCCTAAGGCAACATGGTATAAGACATGTTAAATGTCATGCTTAAAACAAGGTTGATTGTTGAAAGTTGGGTTCCAAGTTGTGAAGCATGTCACATGTGTTGCACAGTGATGCATGCACACTAACAAAGAAAGCTATTTGAACAGGGCAATCATTATTCACTTCAACTGCAAGAAGTCTCTTGTCAGGAAAGTGTCAACAGAGATTGTTTTATGCATTTATTCAAACAATTAACACAATCGTTATCCTGGTGAAGCCATTCTGGAAGTATTTGAGGTTGTAGAGGAAATAAATGACATATAATAAAAAACACACACACACACACACAAACCCACACCCACACATCTAGCGGGTAACCAGGGACTAATTTTGTCCACCACACAGTGCCAGTTGGCCTAATAATAGTGTGAGTTTGGGCGATGAGGTCATATGATGAATGTGAGGAACACCAGCTCAGAACTAAAGTTTGTTTTGAAAGCACACTTAACGGGAGGAAACTGCACACACTACAGGAAAGGTACAGTAGATCACTGTCTTTCCGGGGGGAAAGATGTCTCACCACAGCTTGTCATATTTGTTTTAATGCTGAAGGAACTTGACCTCCAAATCTTCACCAAGGTCAATTCTGGCCATCTACAGAATCACATCAAGAAATACTGATATTTACATCAATACAGATAATAAAAGTTGTGGTGTATAAGACATTGATCCGCTGCATTTTGCTGTAGCGTATTACTTTACAGATGCAACCATCAGTGACCTCCAGTGAAGTATTCTGCATTGCAGCAGTGTGTAAATAAGATGACCCTCTTACCACTTTTCTCCTCCAGCAGCCACATGTTGCTGAACTGTGTATCCAAACTGGGCTTGTTTAGGCCCCTTGATGATCCTGGGGTTCTTTGTGTCAATGTTGAAGCAGTCATGGATGCCTTGAAAGACAAAAGACAATTTTCATCAGCATTGGCTATAGAAGATGCTATTAATGACCTTAAGTACTACAGTGTTGGTTTAATCTATACAGAACATATCGTTTACAGTGTCACATGGTGGTATCTCAGCAGCTTTAAGGATGTCTGTCCTGAAAGAAACATTTACATTAACATTGATTAGACCTCAGCATCTGGCCTAAGTGCAACAAACAGTTGCACACTCTTCCTTAAAATAACCCCTAGGCTGTCTCATGTTGTTTGTCCCCCTGCACCAGTCTAAACACAGACTTCCCTTTCAAAGAAAACAAATATTAATCATATAAGTGTTACAGAGCAGCTGAGCTGTCACATGAGACTGACATTCTTCCAGCATTTGAAGCTGTTTTTGTTAAGCAGCATAGTATCAACGTGACCACCTACAGGAACATATTTCATTCCAATAAGAACATTTTGACAAGCACCAATTTGGCAAACAACATATATAATCAGATGAAAGAAAGATTTGAAATCTGTGATTTACATTTCAGAAGTGAAGGAGCTGAAAAGGTTTTTAATATCCTTCCAGTACCAAATGTCTTGCAACTGCATTATACGATTGGTTAAGAGACTCAGCAAGGACTTCTGTTTTGAAATTGATGTTAATAGATTGTGAAGTGTAACCTGACAAATGGTAAGAGGGTACAAAGTTAAAGCTGCTGTGAGACCTTATCAAAGCAAATCTGTTTTCCCGATTGTGTGCTTAAATTCCTCTCACATATTTTGACAGTTTACCAGGTGGTAGAAAAGAGCAGTGAATGTACTGTATGTGTTAAATTAAAATGCCAATCAGAGAAGGTATGTTTTTCAGTATTTGCTTGTCGTGTTACCCATTAAGGCTAATTTATGATGATAGCATTATTTGGCTTTTGAATTTCCATCCTAGGAGGGAGTGCTCTGCGTGAGGACTTGCGGGTGATGAATTTTTCCTTTTGGCGGAGGAGGAGGGGAAAATATATAATCATCTACCACTCTGACTTCCTCTCGACCAATCTCTCTGTTAATCTGTCTTCTCCTTAATCTGCTGCTGATCTCTCTTTCACCAGTTGCCAGGTGTATCTTAAGTGTGTGTTGATCTGTGTTGCTTCACTGATATTTAAGCTACTGTGAGGTCAAGATCATGTTGACCTTTACACTCAAGCTAATTGATCCTCCCAATTACACAATATATCAAGTTGGATTGATAACTATTACATTTCAGAGCCCAAAAATACATTAAGGAAATACATTTGGAGGGAAATTTAAACAGGTGTTGTGCTTAATGAGATACAGGTTTGCCTTTTAGGAGCTGGAGATTAATGCTTAAAAAAAATAAAGTGTTTTTTTCACAGTTTAAGCAGCACAGCTGAGCTGAAAGCACAAAGGCATCTGCCTTTAACTACCACAAATGCCCCCACTTCTCACATCTTTGAGGCTCTTGTGCACACACTGTGTGGCTTATTCAATCCCTCGCCCTCACGCTAAACGGCCCTAAACTCAGCTCACTCCCCATCTGTGAGGCTAAGGGGTCACGCCAAGTTGAGTGAGCTTTTTTTCCCCCTGCAGGGGACAAATTCAGTAGATTTAAACAACAAGGTGAAGGAATGCCCAACAAAGTTTGAAAGCATGTACAATTCAAATTAACCCTAAACAAATGACAGCTGAGGTCAAACTCAAGACAGTTGTTTCCATGGTTCACGTGAAATGGTGTCAATCATTACCCCCCCCCCTTCACACCTGTGAAGTTAATCTTTTACAGTCACAACAGCATTGTCATTACAAACACACAGACACGCACATCAACACACAGGTGAAAACAATATCTGAGTCACTGTAGTGGTCTTACTTGTTACAAAAGAAAACAATTTCACTTGCTTCTAATGATTACTGTTGACTCAAATATGTGTCTGTTCATTTTGAGTACAGCATCTGTTTTTACTTTTATCCTAATGATACTTATATGCATTGCCAACAATAATAATGAAGCACAAGTTACCCTCTTAAATAACTGTCTAGTTTGTCTCAAGGACTATATGTCCCAGAACCTCCCAGACTTAACTTTGTTTCAGTCTGCCATAGAAAAAATACAGCGAGTGTTTTATATACACCTCACGGGAGTTGTTTTATTTTAGTGTCAATATGTTGGTTCAAGCTGTGGTTTGACTCTGTAGCCAACCCAAAGCAAATGTAAGCTTTGAAGGCCGATAAAGAGGCCATTATACTTCATCAGCTGCTGGTCAGCTGGCCAAGTGGTCAGTTTGAGGGCGCTATTTCTAAAACCAAAACTGAAAGTCCAAAATGTACATCCCCTTTATGTACTGACTGGCCAGTGGAGATAAGTAAGAACTATTTTCTGTCACTTTTGAAATGATCAACAAAATGTGCCCTGTTGTGTATTTAGACAAAAAAACATGTTCCCCATCTCTGAGACGGCATTTAAGTGTGACCATTTGGAATATCTATAAATATGTTTGGCTTCGGACGTGGTCGGACAACATGTCTAATGGACTTGTTATTTTTTCACCATAATAAAATCTAGTCTGAGCCTGTGTATTTATTGAGTTCAACCTCTGATCCATCTTAGAACGCATAAGAAACTATAGGTTACTTACGTAACCCCAGTTCTCAGAGTAACATGTCGTGAGATGTCTCACTATGGGATGCGCCTCATCGCGTAGCAAACAGAAGCATCAATCTCATTACGCCAATCCTGATTGGCTGGTGATCTTGATGTCAGCGTCAGGGAATCCACCCACCCTTTAAGTAGCTTGCGCCACGTCGCAGCGTCATTCAAAATAAGCACCTCTTCTCGCTTCACCTTAGCAAGGAGGGCTGTCTGGTGAGACATCTCACGACATGTTACTCTGAGAACTGGGGTTACGTAAGTAACCTATAGTTCTCATTCATAACACTCCGTTCGATGTCTCACTATGGGATATTGAAGCTCCCGTATTGCCAGACGAGCTTATCTCGAAAATCACCAAACCAACCAGAACTTAACAGGTAGAGCTCTGACTCAACACGGGGCCCAGCACTGCTCGGGCCACACTAGGAGCAGAGACGTCTAGCCTGTTAAAGCGGACAAAAGTGAGCGGCGAGGACCAGCTCGCTGCTGCACAAATGTCTTGGATGGAAACACCCTTGAACAAAGCCCAGGATGTAGCCAGACCACGAGTCGAATGAGCACGCAGGCCCGTTGGTGCCTGCAAACCCTGACTCGTATAGGCCAAAGCAATCGCTTCCACAATCCAGTGGGAGAGCCGTTGCTTGGTAACGGGCTTGCCCTTCTGAGGGTTAGCCCAGGATACGAAGAGTTGGTCATTACAACAAAACTCTTTTGACCTGTCCATATAAGTGCGTAAAGCACGAACTGGGCACAGCAAATTCGGCCGCTGTTCCCCGGAGGAACACAGCGGCGGAGGAAATGCCTCAATGTCAATTGGGGTACATGAACCAACCACCTTAGGTATAAAGGCAGGGTTGGGCTTCAGCAACACTCTCGTTTGCCCTGGGGCGAACTGAGTGCACGAAAGGATGTACAGAGAGCGCATGAATGTCACTGACTCGCTTGGCGGATGCCAGGGCCAGTAACAGCACTGTCTTCAGGTGCTTCATGTCAGCTTCTTCCAGGGGTTCAAATGGGGTTCGAGTGAGCCCATCTAAAACCACTGTCAAATCCCATAAGGGCACCAGTGACCTGGAGACAGGGAGGAGCCTGCGAGCTCCCTTCATAAAACGGCAGACCAAAGGATGTTGGCTGGCCGTCTTACCCTCAGAGCCCACATGGCATGCAGCAATAGCAGCCAGGTATACTTTGATCGTAGAAAAAGCTCTGTGTTTATCAATTAGGTCCTGTAGAAATGATAAAATCACCCCAACAGGACATTGAAAAGAGGTTTGCCCTTTTTGAAGGCACCATTCCTCAAACACCCTCCACTTACAGTCATAAAGAGACCTGGTGGAGGAGGCCCTCGCACTCTGAATAGTGTTTATCACCTTCTGCGGGGGACCCACTATATTCAGATTGTACCACTCACGGGCCAGGCCCATAGGGCCAGGCGCTCCAGGTGTGGGTGAAAGATCGTCCCCCCCGCCTGAGACAGTATGTCCCTGCGTAGGGGGAGCTGCCACGGCTCTCCGCACAGCAGCTGATAAATCTCCGCCAGCCAGTACATTGCAGGCCAGTGCGGAGCTATCAGGATCAGTGTGTGGCGCTGTTCTCTCACTCTGGCCAGAGTTGGGGGTATCAGAGCCAGGGGTGGGAACGCGTACAGGAGGACCAGAGGCCAAACGTGCGCGAGCGCGTCCACGCCTAACGGTGCGTTTAGATCGCGCATTGAAAAGAACAGCTGACAATGAGCATTTTCTTTTGATGCGAACAGATCTACCACGGCTCGGCCGTAACGCACCCACAGCTGACTCACAACCATTGGATGTAGAGTCCAGTCTGCATATAGTGGTGAACCTCTGGACAGCAGATCTGCCCCGAGGTTCATCACTCCTGGTACGTGGCGACCGCAGCTCCACAAGATCAGTTTGCATGCTAGCATGTGTAACTGGAGAGAACGCAAACCCCCTTGACGGTTTATAAACGATATTGTGGTCGTATTGTCTGTCCTCACGAGGACATGGTGTCCTCTGAGAAAAGGCAGAAAGCGTTTTAGGGTGAGAAACACCGCTAAAAGCTCCAGGTAATTTATGTGCGCCCGCTGGAGGTCTCTGCTCCAGAGACCCCTCACCGGTCGACCTTCGTAAATACCTCCCCAGCCCGTCAGACATGCGTCCGTGGTGACCACCTTCCGTGATGGGACAGCACCCATAGGCACGCCCCGTACTAGAAAAGTCGGGTGCAGCCAGTGGCAAATTACGCATTTCACAGTGACCATCACTCTCCGCGCGCCATGACGCGCGGGGTTTAGTTTTAGAGCGGCTACCCAGCGCTGAAACTCCCTCATGTGTAAGCGTCCCAGTCGTACCACCAGGATGGCTGACGCCATGAGCCCCAGTAACCGCAGACATGATCTGAAGAGAACATGTTTGCGTAGCCGGAAATGAGCGAGACAAGCTCTGAAAGCTTTCACTCTTTCTGCTGACAGGCGGGCTGTAAAGGGCACTGAGTTCAGGTGTAGACCCAGGAAGAGTACAGTCTGGGCTGGGCACAACATGCTCTTCTCTGTGTTTATTATGAAACCCAGGTCGAGCAGGTGTTTTACGAGGACATTTGTCTGCGTAATAGCCTCCTGTTCCGACTGTGCGAGAAGCAGCCAGTCGTCCAGGTAGGTTGCCAGGCGAATACCCTGTTGTCTTAACGGGGCTATCGCGGCTTCCGTACATCGTACAAACACTCTTGGACTGAGAGACAGTCCGAAGGGAAGTACTCTGTATTCGTAACAGACCCCCTGAAATGCGAACCTCAGATATTTCCTGTGTGGGTAATATACTGGGATGTGGAAATACGCATCTTTCAGGTCGACTGATGTGAACCAGTCGTTTTGTCGCACGAGACGTACAGTAGCAGAGATGTGTGAGTGAGCATTCTGAATTTGTATCTTTTGAGATATTTGTTCAGAGCTCTCAAATCTAGTATTGGCCGAATTCCGTTCCCTCCCCGTTTGGGAACGAGGAAATACTTGGAATAAAAGCCGCTCTGACTCTGCTCGGCGGGTATTATAGATATAGCCTTCTTTTCTAGTAGCGAGAGCGAGAACAAAAAACGTCCTCGCTATCGTGGTGTCGGTAGTGAGGGAAGGCAAGCTAGCAACAGGTGTGTTACTAGCTTGAAAAATCAAAACCTTACCTTTATTTCCGAAGAAAGAAACGGCGAGGTCGATTGTAATACTAACTGGTGTGTTAGTATTAACAGTCTTCTTGCAAAGCAGAAAAGTAGCCGGCGAGCGCCCGTCAACCGAAAGTTAGCTTTGGGTTCAGTCTGTGGACTGTTAAGCTAGCCCGGCTACCGATATATCGAGATGTGCTCTGAAGCGAGAAGAGGTGTTTTGAATGACGCTGCGACGTGGCGCAAGCTACTTAAAGGGTGGGTGGATTCCCTGACGCTGACGTCAAGATCACCAGCCAATCAGGATTGGCGTAATGAGATTGATGCTTCTGTTTGCTACGCGATGAGACGCATCCCATAGTGAGACATCGAACGGAGTGTTATGAATGAGAACTGATTATTTGCCTCCAGTCTCTTCCTTTTTCTCTTTAGTAGATTAGATGAAGCTCTGGCATATGTGCAAACTTTCTTTAAATTGAAACATTTACATCCTTGAAGGCAGATCTTTGCTTCAGTGTATGCTAGCCTAAAGTGTGTCTAATTGTGTTATAAATGTACTTATTCCTTTCAAAATTCACTTTGGTTACGTTATTTAACAGATTTGCTCTTGTTTTCTAGGTGAACAGTGGGATTATTACCACTATAGTAGTATGTTACACTGTGATGAAGATGAACTTGACCTTACATTTCTCTTAGAAAGCTCTTTGAATGATCCACCTCCACCTTTTTGACAGCAAAACAAGTGATCTCGTCTGACACTGTAAAGAGTGAAAGGACTCTTTGCTATCAGGGGTTGTATCATCTATTGTGAAGAGTCCATTGGTTGAATTATTACAAGCTGTTAATCATGTTTTACTCATAGTAAATCAAATGAAATTCAAATAACTGTATGTATAAATAAATAATAAATGTATCTGTAGCATGTATCAGTAAAACTGGGGAGAAATTTGTTTTTTGTAGGATTGCAGGCAGTTTCAAAACCATCACAATTTCCCCACGAGTGAGTGGAGGGAGAGCCACACCGTGAATGAGTCATTCATTCCTCAAATCTGTGACCAGGAGTACATCACACCTTGATTGGCACAACCATAGACCATTTGTTCTGCTTCATGAAAACCTCCATTAAAATAAATGTCCATCTCTGCCATGCAGGCTCTTCATGTAAATATTGACATATTCTCCAAATTGCTCATTTCCTGTTGTATGAATGGTTCACATGTTCAGCTGGTGTTTCATCCTACACCTAAACATCCTCCTAAAGTTTATGTTGATCTAGAAACATAAAAGGGGTGACTGAAAATAGATGTTTGGGAACAGATAGGTGTATGGAAAATAAATAAAAATCAGCAGGCAACTCTTCACAGTGTGCTGCAGCATAAATCAGTTAACAAATGAAGGGCAGTGTGCTTTCGAAGTCTTTCCATCATTGTTCAACTGGACCACATATGTGTTTTTAGCAATAGGACATGGATTTAATGCTAGGATGTCTTTTAAGCATTCAAAAAGGACCTTGGATGCAATCAAAGAACGCCTGATAAAAAATGAGCAAATGCTAAGAAAAGGAAACTGTCAGGGTAGAAGCATGAGAATGGAGGTGATTTAGTTTCCATTTCATACTGATGTGGCAGAGCAATTTCATATTCCAAGTAACACCAGCAGCTTCTAACGCAAGGTTGGAGTCTTGCTGGGTTTCCTGTGTACCGGCCTCCATTCCCAAATAAATAAACCTCAAGCCGGTGGCTGCCGGTGCGACCCACATAAATCCGTGGCTGCCTTTGGCCCAACACCAAGCTGCAGGAGCTCCACCACAGAGCCACTGACATCCAGCAGCCGTGAGAGTTGCAATGTGCTAAGTGCTGGCTTTGAGGAATCCTAATATCAGACACGCAGTGCTTTAAAAAGTTGAAGTAGTGTAATATTGTTAGGAATTTATGAAAAACTACAACTATGATATTGATGTCTAGAGATACTATACATATGCATCTGACTGGTGTTTTAACAAATGCTGAAGCTAAATCATTTGTCGTTTTCCATTGATCCATTTTGGGTTTCCATTACAATTGTTTTTTCTGGAAAGATGCTTCACATTAAACAATTTACTTCCAAAGACTTTGGCACCTTATATCACATTTACCACATGCCAAAAACTCTGGGAGGCACGGGGTATCTAAAACCAGATGTTTCCAATACACAACATCACAACAGTCAGTCAACTGGGCGCTGATTAACAAGCTGTTAACCCTCGGAGCCAAAAAAGCCTCTCCAGGGATTCAAACCAAGACGTTAGCCAGTGATAAACAAGACCCGTAGCACCGGCTACTGTATTACTCAACTAGACGTAATGTCGAGACGTTTTATTGGAATAAGTAAGGAGTACGTTTATTGTCACTGAAATAAAGAGACTTAATTAAGAAGCAGTGCATTGTTGCTTTTGGCAAGTGAAACATTTGCTCAAACCATAAGCCTATACATAATATTAAATTACAACTATTGATTAATGAGAATGTTTCTAAACAATCTAACAGTAAAACTGATTGCTTTAATAATTCAGTTTGATGAGACATTTTAATAATAACTATCCCAGGATTTGTGTTGCTGCTGACATACTGTATTAAGTTTCAGTAAAAGCCAACAGACAGTACACACTTTTGGGATCTGGACACAGAATGAATCCAAAAGGCAGTCAACACAACATGAAGAAATGATTTCCTGACCAGATGAAATCAATTAAGTATCGTACAAAGAAAGCAACAGAGATGTGTTATACATAATCCCCTACAAATGTGTTGGCAGAGGTAGAGTAAATACTTAGATAACATTCCTTGGACCTCCAGCAATCCTAACTTGGAAGACTTGGTGATTGTAAATAGGATAATGACATGTAATTAATGTTTTACAATGGTGAATGGGCTACAGGACACTCCACACAAAGCTTGGGTCAACTGTAAACCATTTTACATATTTTTGCAAATGTGAAGGGGGCTGCAAAAACCAATTGAATGAAATGAAAATCATTCAGCTCCAATAAGTCTATAGATGTTTTAGCCAGTGGTTGTGTAAAAGCAAACTACACATTGGTTCAGTCTCATGAACCACATTCTCAGCAGCATCAGTTGTTTCAGCAAAAACTGTCAAAACTGCATAGGGCATAGGCATATAGTGTAATGATTTGAGTTTCATGTGTTAAGTTTTGGGTTTATTTTGCTGTTCTGTGTTCCCTGTAGTGTCTCATGTTTTCCTCCTTGTGTCTTGTCTGGTCCTACTTCCTGTGTGTGCCTTCCTGTCGTTAGTTTCCCTGGTGTGTCCGTCTCATCCTTTACCATGTTTCTTGTCCCGTGATTACCCCTATCTGTATTTAGTCTTGTCTTTCCCTGTGTTCCCCTGCCGGTTCATTGTTTGTCTCTCCTGTCTCCCTCCATGTTTGGTCACGGTCAGTTTTGTGTGTGTTTATGCTACCTTGTGCTATCTATGTTTTCGATTCATGCCATGTTTTTGTTTATCAGCTTTTAAATAAAGCTTGCTTTTGTTTCTAGACCTTTTATATTTGTTGTCTTTTTAAACTGCATTTGAGTCCTAAAAGGACATATAGACAATTAGGGCAGATATGCAATGCTTCATGAGGGTGTATCAGTTATATCAGTGTTGAAAAAGAGCTTAACAAAGGTATACAATATAGCTCTTACATTTCCTCTGTGGACAGTGGCCATCATACAATTGCAACAATGCAATTTGAGATTTACCCATAAGAAAAATAATGGACTTGGGCTCTACTTTATTTATTATAAGGCATGACTGTTTACATAATTCACCACCTCCATGTATAGCATATCTTTTTTTAATTGTGTCTGCTTTATTTGTTCTATGTCCTATGTATACATGCTGCACTATTGGAGGAGCCTGTGACCTAAGTTTTTCATTTCCATATCTACAATGTACAGTAGCTAATGTGCAAATGACAATAAAGCCTTGAATTGAATTGAATTATAAGCTTCGTCATTGACATTTTCAGGGCCCTCTTCACTTTTTGCATCATAATGGAAGTCAGGGTGCAAATTCTTAAGACAGCTTTATCATCCCTGTATGGAGTGGCCACAGTGAACGTCTATTAAAGGAGAAATTCTAAGTTTACATAAGAAATAAACAAAAATTGAAATTCCATGTGCTCATGAGGACATTTATGGTAAATGTGTGGATCAAGGACAATGTTTCATTAGGAAATAAGTTGTGTGTCAATTTTAAGCAGTTTCTTGCTGCACGGGGCACTCATCCAGGTGTATTTGAGATGACCTAATGTAAAGTTTTCTGGATGGTATCATTAGTCCAAAAGTCCCAGGATTCCACAAACAGCAGATAAACATGCAGCCTCCTTCTCATGTGTCTGCCAAAACATCTCCCACCACAGTCAGCATTGAGCCTTTCTCCGCAGACTCCAGCTACAAGGTCAGTGTCTCCCTCCCTGTGGCACCAGTCCAAAAACTTGTTTCCAACAAATTCCAAAATCAAACCAAATATTTACAAAAGAGATGTCCTCTACTGCACTTCTTAGTTTTGTATTATTTACTCGATGTTGAAGATGAATTGGTTTCTGCTTCTTGAAGAATTCCAGTCTTGTAGACATCGGTATTAACCCTAGTGTGATGCAGCATAACAGAATAATGATTGTCTGTTGAGAATTGCTTTTCATACAGCTATGGCGAAAACGCACATTATTCTATGGAAACTGCGGCCAAGACATAGTGTGTTTAAACAATGTGGTTACAGTCTATGGTATGCTAAGCTCAAAACCATATAGAGATCTCTGTAGCGTGCATCAGTTCTACAGTATATTTTAAGGGTTCAGTAGGTACGATTTTTTTAAAAACACATATGCTTTTGGTGCCTTTTATTGACTCTGTGTCCCTCTTTTTCTTCCCTCCTGTCTAGATGTGGTACTGGTATAGTGATTTCACTGGTAATTGCCCACGGTTCTGGCTTAGCACCAACAATGCTCCGCTTGCTGGAAACTTGACTGTGAACTGTGATAGCATCAACTTTCATTTGAGAGAACATGCCTGCTTCCAATGAGACACACAGCACCTCTATGGACCTGAGGGGGACAACTTATACTTCAGTAAAGCCTCTGAGCTCTGCCCTTCCTCTCTCTTACCATGATACTAGTCAATATGTCAGGTTATAATGTCATTCAGACAGGAAGCCATTCATTCACTGAAGATATTCAGATATTACTGCTACTTATGTGCACATTAAAACCTTTGAATGCAGCAGTCTCAAAGTTTCCAGTTGCTGTTGGAACGGGTCAAAGCATACCCAACAATTAGATTGTCATTATTATACTGCAAAGCTACAGTATATGAGGTCTGATTCCTACATCAGCACAACCAGCATAAGGATACACACACACTGAAACAATAACATGGACAGAGAAAACACCTTTGACTCACCTAACTGCTGGCTGCAGATCCAGAGCAGGAGGAAGCTGAAGTACTCCATATGTTTGCCGGTGCAAGCGTGCATGTGTGTGGGTGAGTGTGTATGTGTGTGTAAGTGATGAAAGCTGTGAGAGTGTATGTGGTGGGCCGAGGCATAGAGACCCAGCAGCAGGCACAGTTAAAGATCCCACTCTGAGTGACTCAAATTCTAAGTTAAAGCGCTGCCTATATCTTGGGGAGGTAGGAGGGGACTGTAGTAGGAGAAGAAGAAGGAGGTCCACTCTGACACAGCAGGCAGGAAAACTTAGTCTCACACACACTCTCACACTCACTCATTCAACTCAGTTTGACTTGGGAATACTCTCGTAGGAGTTATTAAAGTTTTCTTTATCTTTTCTTCTGTGGGAAATTGTAACATTTCCTGAACAGTACTGTATTACACATTTTACATACTTCTTTTGTTGAGTAATTAAATGTGTTGCTACTTTATAATTCTACTCTACATTTTCGAGGGATATAACATTCCATTAAAAATATAACACTGAAAAGAGCAATTCTGCATAATAAGTCATTTCAGGTAAGGTAAGCACAGATAGTGACATGCTGCACTCCTCTCCTCTCATGCTGTGTGCCTACCCAAGCTGAAACAGAGAAGTCTGATATTTACTTATTACAGCTTGCAAGATAGCAGATATGTTCTTGTAACAGATTGGTAACACTGCCAAACATTTTCTCATTACACACCAAAAACCTTTTCTGTCAGACTCACTCTATGCACACATGTGCTATCACCATGCGCACAACCACAAACTAACCAGTGATTTAACAGTGGAACTTAAACGTGGGGTTTGTATGTTACCTCATACCCCTGCAGCTGAACCATCCAGTCCATACTTCAGTACAGAATGTATAATGAGCCACTTACGTAATAAGACATAGTTTGAGTACATTAGGGCTTCTAAGTACTCCATTGTGGTCAATAGTTAGATCTCCAATTCACATCTTAACCACTGTAAGTCAATTAAATGGACGTCTTTTCTTAACACCGGACTCATTTTCAGTTTGGTTTTGAAATTTGTTTAACATTGGCAATGACTATGTTTGAATAAAATACATCAACATGAGCATACTAAAGCACTGATACAGAAGCAATACACAGAAATTGTTGGATGTAACAAAGCCAGGATTTATTTATGCTAATTTTTGAACTACTTCAATTAATTATTGTTTGTGTATTGTCTGTATATGAATACTGCAAGTGTAATAGCTTTTATAAGTGTTACCTTTTGGTCATATTTTATGGACATATTCATGTTTTCTTCATCCCTGTAGGGCATGTTGGACTGTGTAACTGTGATATATGAACAAAATACAAGCTAAAGTAATTTTAAAAATGGTGTTGAGAATAATTTCTCGATAGTGAAGTTTCCTTTAACATCGCACAACTTTCATGTTTTGATACACTTTCACCCTTCTTGTTATCATCATTGTCTGCTGCAGCAGGCCAGTCAGCAGAAAAGCTCTAATAAACTACTGCTTGCCACGTCAGACAGACAAAGGTATCGGTCAGCTGGTGAATACAGTGGAGCATTTACCACCTGAAGAGACAGTTCCCTCAAAAGTTGCTGAAAACGATAGTTAAGGCTGTAACTACGGTTCTATGAGTCCCGGATGACCGCCAGAGGCGGTGCTTAGCACTGGATATGTCCATCGCGCGCATGCGCAGCTCGAGTACCAATACCAACAAAGTCACCTGTGACCCACGTGACACCGGCTATATCAGTCGGTGTCGTCAGAGGATCTGTTCCCAGAATCTTCTCGCGAGCACACAAGAATTCTGAGTGACAGGATACTCTGGCGGTCATCCGGGGCTCATAGAACCGTAGTTACAGCCGTAACTATCGTTCTATTTCGTCCCTACTGACCGCCAGAGGCGGTGCTTAGCACTGGATGACCAATACCAACCATGTCATGAAGAATCCGAGCACTTACTCCCTTGGCCGGAAGCAGCGGAGCTTGGCAACAGGACCACACCCAGAGGGTGAGGAGTGGCGACATTGACCCGGTAGAACCTGGAGAATGTGCCAGAAGACGCCCATGCGGCCGCGGCGCAGATGGTCTCCAGGGGCACCCCTCTTAGGGCAGCCCACGATGTTGAGATGCTTCTTGTAGAGTGGCATCTGACCCCTGATGGCGGGGGGCGACCACTGGCCCCGTAGGCGTGTGTGATGGTATCAACCACCCAGTGGGATAGCCGCTGTTTCGAGAGAGCACGACCCTTCCTAGTGCCGCCATGGCAAACGAAGAGCTGCTCTGACTGCCGTATGCAGGCCGTGGCATCAATATACGCCCTCAGGGCATGCACAGGGCACAGCAATTCAGGCGTGCCGCTCTCCTGTGGAATGTTAAAGCGTGCCAGCTGGATCGGCCGATTGGAGCGGGCGAGTGGAAGCACCTTGGGCAGGAACGCCACATTCGGCCAGAGGGCAACACCCGAGCCATCGGAGTTCCACCTCAGGCATGTACTGCTCACGGAGAGGGCATGAAGCTCTCTGACTCACTTCCCTGAGGTTATGGCAAGCAGAAATGCTGTTTTCGGGGACAGCCACTTAAGCCCGACCTGGGCCCGGGGCTCGAGGGGAGGAGATGATAGGGCGTCCGGCACTAAGGGCAGGTCCCAAGCCGGATCCCTCAGGGTGCTAGGGGGACGCTGCCGTAAAGTCCCTCTCGTAAAGAGGGACACCGACCTGTGGCACCCCGCTGTGGCGCCGTCGACCCGAACATGTCGGGCAGAAATAGCAGCCACATAATTCAGAGTGGAGTGAGAACGTCCACTATCTAGAAGGGACTGTTGTCTAAGCAACAACGTACATGCTGTCCCCAAGGGACACGCACATTCTTGCCCCCCAGTTGGGGTCGAAAGTGCGTGAGTGCAAGCTGCACAGCCCGAAGCTCTAGCATGTTGACCTGGTGCGCACCCTCCTGGGCAGACCGCTGACCCTGAACGGTCCTGCCCTGCCGCACTGCACCCCCCCCTGAGAGACATGCACCTATGTTGATGGTCTCCTGGCGGGATGGGATGGCGCCCATGGGCGCGCCCATCGGGAGATAGGCCCTGCCCCTCCGGCGTGACAGAGAGTGGAGGCAATGCTGCGACACCCTGACTTCCCTGTGCCTGTGCCACTTAGCGTCCAAGTGAAACCTGTTCAGCCACATCTGCATGGGGTGCAACGACAGCGGGCCTAAGGGCCCAGCGGCCGAGGCAGCCGCCAGTCTGCCCGAGGGCCGGAGGGACTGAATATAAGGCCCCATCTTGCCCGGCCCACGTGGGAGTAGGCATCCCTCAAGTCCACGGTCGAGAACCACTCCACCTGTGCATGTGCAGTGGTCAGCTTATAGAATGGCAGCACCTTCGGGAATCTGTTGATTCCTCTGAGGTCCCAGATCGGGCGAAATCTGCTGACTTTCTTGCTCACGAGAAAGTACGCCGAGTAGAATCCCCTGGGCTAAGCAGAGGGTCTTACTGGCTCGATTGCGTCCTTGGACCGAAGGACGGACGACTCCTGGGCCAGAGCTAGGGCCCCTGCCGGATTGCTGACCCCTTGGGCCGGTAAGGCTCTGGGGCACGAGGCCGCCTGGAAGGCTGGCGACCTGGGGCACGAAAGTCATTGGGAGGCGGTTGAGTGGACCGCTACGACCTCTGCAGACCACCCCTGTAATCTGGCGGCTGAGTGCGGCTGCTAGTGCGGCCCCTGGGCCTGCTGGGAGTGGGCACAGGTCTGCGAAGACCCGAGAGCTGCTGCCTGGTCTGCCTAGCTTGGGCAGCACATTCCAGTGCCTCCAGGGCAGCTGACCCCAACAGCTCCCCTGGCTCGACTGGTACGCTACGGAGGACTCTCCTACATGCCTCCATTAGTGGTGACTGGGCCAGCCAGACCTGGCGACGAGTCTGTACCAGAAGGGACATAACTCGTCCCAATTCCCTAGCCATTAGGGCAGAGGCCTGCAGTAATGCATCGCTGATGCCCAGCAAAGAAGGCTCGGCCGGAGCCTGCTGCAGAGAGGCAGGTGGCACACTAGCGGCCCCCACCGGGCCCAGGCTGAAGGGCCAAGAGGCGACTTCATCATGCCCCTATCGGCAGCTAGCTGATCCGCTTTAGAGGACAGCCTGTTTCTAGTCCTTCTATTGGGGGGAGCACCCATAGCCATCGCTCCCTCAAGTCGCCCGGGAGCGGCCGAGTTGATCTGGAGGAGGATGTGACAAGGAGAGGTGTCTGTTGGTTACAGTAGTAACTGTGACCCAATATTGGGAGGATGAAATCCTCTTTAATGGCCACACATGCAGAGCACATAGCACACAGAGAAGATTGTTCTCTGCACATCGTCCTCCTAGAGCTAGAAGTCTAGTACTAGGAGCGGTAAATATAACGATATAGCGCTACTGCAACCATACCATGCGTTTACCGGGAGCGGGAGCGAGAGCGCTGCCCTCACCGGCTGAGTTAAATAATGAAGCTTAACAGTACATGCAAGGTGTTAGCCAAGCGGCTGCTGCTAACAATCAAGCAACCAGGTCAGAACACAATGTTAAGACCAGATAATTAGCTTCTAAGAAAGAGAACAGCCCGCGTAGAACCGTAGGCCATGGTTACAGTAGTAACCGCACCTGCAGAGCACAGCACCCGCAGTGAAAATTGTTCTCTGCATATCGTCTTAGTACTAGGAGCAGTAATACGGCGAAATAGCGCTACTGCAGTCAAACCCTATGTTACTGGGAGCGGGAGCGAGAGCGCTGCCCTCACCGGCTGGGTTAAATAATTAAGCTTAGCAGTCTATGCAAGGTGTTAGCCAAGCGGCTGCTGCTGACAATCAAGCGACCGAGTCAGAACGCAATGTTAAGCCCCGAATAATTAGCTTCTATGGAATAGAAAGTACTTACCTTAGTACTTACCTCTCTGCATTTAAACGAACAAATGTTAATATGACACTCTGTGCTTTCCATACTAAATTGAATGAGGGACGCAGCCAAAGCTGGGACTCGAATGCTAATGATAGCTCGGGCACAACGCCACAGCTTTCAAAAAGAGCATAAGGGCAACTTTATGGGAGAGGAAGCGGGAACACTGTCGTCACCAGAAAGTCTAGCCGACAGAAATAAGATGGCAATCAGGACAACTTGGCTGGGAGAGGGTGCGAGGACACAGCCATCACCAGCTACCTGCTTAACGAGAAGAGTAGAGCGATGCTGCTACTCGCCGAACAGAAAAAGGGATGCAGCTACACCCACGTTACCGGCAGAGGGAGCGGGAGCGAGCACACTGCCTTCACCGAGCTGGGTAAAATAAAGAAGTTTACAAGCTAAGACCAGAAACTGGCTCCTAAAGGAAAAACAGCACGGGAAACTCCGGTGCCTATCCCGGCGTCAGCCGAGAGGCCGCAGCCGCTACTGCTAACTAGCCAAACAAGAACACAGCTCAATGCTAATGACGTTTGGCACAACGCCGCGGTCAGAACAAGTACAAAAGCACAGCAAGGGCAACTCCTGGGAGAGGGAGCGGAAACGCCCCGTCACCGAAAAAGTTCAAGCCCAAAGCAAACAGACAGTAATCAGGACAACTAGGCTGGGAGAGGGAGCGGAAACACTGCCATCACCAACCAAGCCGACACCAACCTGTCTGAACGAAGTCTCTGCGCAGCCAGCCACAGCTCCTGGAGGACGGGTAAACCCGCGGCCCCGACTGGATGAGTCACGAAGCTGCACGCAGCCAGCTGTTTGCAGAGAATCCTTGACAATGTTCCAACCGAACGAACGCTGTAGGCTACAAAAACGTAGCCATGGTACCCTCGCGCAGCGAGAAGATGAAAGGAACAGATCCTCTGACGACACCGGCTGATATAGCCGGTGTCACGTGGGTCACAGGTGACTTTGTTGGTATTGGTACTCGAGCTGCGCATGCGCGCGATGGACATATCCAGTGCTAAGCACCGCCTCTGGCGGTCAGTAGGGACGACATAGAACCAAAACAATGTAAAAGGAGAAAACTAAACAGCAAAAACAAAGTAAATTTGAACTTAAATGAATGAAATGTACAGAAATGTGACTCCAAATGACTGCCAATATAGTCTTGTTACTGCTCTGAATGTATAACGGCCCGTCCACACTACAGCTTCGACAGCTTAAAAAACGGTTTCTAACGCGTCTGCCCATTCACTTTGAATGGGATGACGTCACGTTGCCTCGCTTTTCGCCTAACTGAATTGTGGGTAGCATAGCGGTCCGTCTCCGGCTGCAAAAGTTGAACATTGTTCAACTTCTGACGCCGGAGAAGCTGGAGTAGCCAGCGCCAGCCAATCAAATCCCGTTTCTGAAAATCTGACAGCTCAAGCCCTAGCCAATCAAACCGTGTCTAAGCTGGGAGAGATATCCCGCCGTTCATTTCTATATTTAAAAAAAAGATGGAGGAGAAACTAATTATCGCCGTAGCAAATCACCCGGTTTTGTATGACCAGACCCTCTTCACCTACCGGGATACAAACCGGAAGAACCAGTCATGGAGGGAGGTGGCAGAGACAGTGGGTGAAACTGGTAGGTTTTCGCCTGTTTGGGGATTTTATATCCAGTTTACGTAGTGTTAACATAGCTAGCAAGCATAGCAATTAGCCACTATATTCCGGGGCAGGACATTCATGTGATTGGTTGTTGGTCGCGGTGCTCGAATAAAATCCCCAAGCTTTTTTTGAAGCTGTAGTGTGGACGGGCCGTAAATAAGCGACTGTTTGCTGTGTGTGGAGTTTATAGCTTTCAAACATAGGTACATCTTTCCAAGAGACCACATACAGTATCCCGAGCAGACAAGGGGCCAAACAACACACGTGAGACTGTGAAGAACCTGTGAAACTCATCATAAAGGAAAATCCATTATGAGTTCGACACATATCCATTTCTGATAAAGATCTTGTGAGCAGCTGTCTATCGGAAAATCTTTAAAACTGATTTATAAAAAATATTTGGCTCAACCATACACTTATTGTTTTTTGACCACAGTACCTTTTATATCTTTTTTGAACACAGAGCAACCGCAGATCACACAAATCAAGACAGTGTTTGTGCTATAAAGCTAAGATAACCAAGCCTTCAGAGACATACAAAGAATCAAGACTTGCTTTCATTAACCTGTTAAGCCCGGGAGCCCCGGGGACGGGGGCTCCTGCAACATCTTGTCATACCCACTTAACGGGAAGAAACTCAGCTACCTGACGATATGAAAAAATTGTACCGAAAAAAACCACAAGTCTAACGCAGAGCCTCTGAATTAGCACTGACCAAAATAGCACATAACTCACGGTATAAATATGTTATACTTCATCGGATCTGCACAAACTAGAAATCATATGAAAGCTGAGATTCCACAGATTCCAGTGGTATAAGTATCATCACTTTGCAACCACAACTCGCGGCAGCGGAAGCAAGCAAAGACAACACACAACTTCACTTTACGGGCCAAAACGGCAAATACTTCTTACTTTTGCTGTTTTCTGATCAAAAGTTGTGTTCAATGGCATTGAACCAAAAAAAACGCTTCTGAAGGTTAATCCAATGTGTCTGTGTCACTTTGAAATGATTACTGATAATCCATCATCATATTTATGTCAATAAGAGTAGTTTTCATATAGAGTATGAGAGATGTAACCCAGCTTCCGGTTTTGGGCATGCTGGCTGCGCATCACTCTCATTCACCAATGGTAATGTTTAGATGGATTTAGGAACCCCCTCTTGATTCTATTGGCTCTAACGGTTCAAAAGAGGTGTCAATCATCAAAATCGACCGATGGGTTCCAGAGATATGGCAAATACACCCAAATGACCCCAGAGGTGGGGTTTTTTGTGCTAAATCTCTCTAAAAAGGTCAAGTTTCACTTTTGTTTGCATCAATCTTGATACAGGGTACTTATTATATGTTATAGTTTGGATTCCTAAAGGTTTTTCTCTACTATATCCCATCATTCAAGGGTGGTTTTCACTATAAGAAATGGGGTTTTTTTGGACATTGTTTTTACTATGTTCAATCTGAATTTACTTTAAAATAAAAACATCTATATTGATTCTGACTTTTCTACATCCAACTCACAGGTGTATCATTGCTTTGAGAACAAATATTATTAATTTACCCCTTTTAGAAGTGAAGATATAGTCATTTGTTCTGGGCATGTCATTTTCGAGCCTGAAACCTGAAAAACAGGCTCAGGGCTTAACAGGTTAAGGGTGGTTAAAAAGACATCATTTTTTACGCTACATAATTTCTCCTCAGTAAACTGCTGGGCCCCTTCTTTCTTTCAACTCAGGAAATTAAACCTTGTGCCGACTACTGGTGCCTGAACATTTCCACATAGCACTGTAAATGTAAATATGGATGGGCAGGGTTCCTGAAACGAGTTACAACTTTAAGTTTGTGAAAGTAAGTGATATTCCAAAGTTGGATTCAGTTCAAATGTCTGTATTTGACGTTAAGAACTTTCATCATGACATTATGTAGTTCTTCCTACGTCCATTATATTGTTTTAAAGCAAACAAAAAAGGTTCAATGCAAAAAGCAAAAACTCTATTGGAATACATAATTCCCAAATTGGAGGGGAAATAAGTGTAAGGGGTTTGGAATTCATTACAAAGTTCACCATAAATATGAAAAGTTTCATAACAAGCATTGTTTCATTCAGTATTGTGGGTACAAACTCATAGCTAAAGAATCTCTCACTGTCAGCTTGTATGAAAAATGGTTCAGAGAGAAACCTACAATTAAGATCTGGTGCACTGAATGAAGGCATTATGCTAGTGCAGTTATGGAGTTGGGCTCTATTTGTCACTGTTTCAGGACCAGAAGGGGGTGGTGGGCAATTTTCTCCAATGCTTATACCATCTAACCTAAATTGCCATGGAGATATGTAGCTCACTTTCAGGGCTTTTATCTGGGGAGACTGGAGTTAGAGGGATCAGAGGTGATCTAAAGTAGTGTGAAAAATTGGGTTTAGAAATCATATTTGTTTTCCCTCAAGCCCATATAAGCCATACAGACTCCCACTGTGAAGTGCAGTGTGAAATCAATACTGAACAGGAGCTGCTCTTACCTCACCTTTTCAGGGCCCTTTCCACAACCCTGTCTCCTAAAAATTACGTTCCCACAAAACTAAACTGCATTCTCAATTACGTTTAGCTAGAAACGTATTTTCTCCCACGTTACGTTCGTTATGAACGTATCTCAAATACGTTTATTTTCTACATATCTTCTAGAAACAGATTTTCTCCCACGTTACGTTTGTTATGAACGTATCTCAAATACGTTTATTTTCTACATATCTTTAATACGTGTATTTTCTACATATCTTTGCCATTTATTGTCTTGCTTATAATAATGATAATAGTCATTTATAAATATCATTTTAGAGCACACCTTTGAAATCGACAATCGGGCTCGATATATGGTTAAATTAAAATCAGTAGGCGAGGCTGTAATTTCGCCAGCTGTTACTCTCATGAGCGAGGCAGAAAATAATAGTTTTAACATGCCAATAAGCTGCTGTGTCGTTTATTGCACCTCAAACATTAAAACAAATCCAGAGTTACGTGTTTCTGTACTTCCTCTAAGAAGAAATTACAGTAACAGAAGATCTCTGTGGCTTCAGGCTTGATCGCCGTTCAAATTACAGCGTTGGTTTCCCCAAAAGTGGGCGAGGCTGTAAAGTGACGTAGATTTTACGATCATCTATTATTCAAAACCATTCTATTTATTCTAACGTAAATTACATGCCAGTGTTTTATCTTTTTATTTATTTGTTTTTATTTTAAATCGTATAATGTTGGACTTTTTTTGCCGTCTGTGAGGAAAAGAAATGGGGCTTAGAGCCTAAAAATACTGAAATCTGTATTTGTTTTAATCTTTTCCTTCTCATTTGTTATTCTTTTCTAAATAACACAATAACACACAATTATCCTTGTTTTTATTTATTTGTTTGATTCTATAATCCTGGGCTTTTTAGCATGCTTTTTAGCCGTAAATAAAGTCACCGGAAACAGACGGGACATTTCGAGCGATACACACCACAAACCCACCGAACTGATTACCCAAGGTCCTCAGCTTGAAGCTCGTTGATTGGATGTTTTAGCCGCAATGCACGCTGGGATATGGCGTTAATAAGAAATGATATCCGAAAACATTTAAAAAAAAAAAATAATACTTTATTCCGAGTGTGCTTGCTTTTCTCTTTGAAAGTCATCACATAACGGCATTGTAATACACGGTTCGGCTGCATTAAATATTACACATCTGCCGTAGTTCTCTATTTATAGAGCCCTGATGAGAAGACCTTTGGAAAAACTGGAAGAAATGCCACCACAACTGAATATGTGACGTGGATCATAAATATATCAACAATTAAACAACATCTTACATTTCTTTTCACAAAATAAGTCTCCTTGCAGTATCAATAGCAATTCGGCTGACTTTTACATTTGATCCAATTGGTAGATTTACACCATAACGGTGCACAGCTGATAGAAAAGGACTTGTAGTTTTTAAAGATATGACTGATTTTCTTTGAATATAAGAATGTAAATACTGAGTTGAGAGTCAGGGGATTTGGGTGATGGGAGACACATCTATGGAATCACAATTTCAATAGCTTACCATTAAATGACGGATATACCTTTCTGTCTGTGATGTTTTACAAATCAGATATTAATGTGTAGAAGTAAAACATGAGAAATAGTATAGCAATATCCTGTAAAAACATGTAAAAACATGAATAAAACTACACATCTTCAGATGTTATACATACATAAGTGTCCTACACTAATAATACAAAGTTATTATTAGTATGCTGTGTGTACCTTGTGTGCACCGCCTAGTGGTTAAAGCACGTTATTGAATTATTTTTGTTGAATAATGTTATTTTTGTTGAATAATGTTAGTTGATGAAAAAAATATTAAGAGTACATACTTTCATAGGGGGAAAGTAGAAGGTCAATGATAGAAATATAGAATATAAAAAATCAAGAAGATACTGTAAGTGATCTCTACAATAAAACAGTTTAGTGCAGGATGTACAAAGATATTAATATGAGGATGTGCAAAACAGAAAAACGAATTAACCTTTATTAACACATTACATAATACTTTAGGTTAAGGTCTTCTTTCAAATAAGAAAAAAGCTTTGGGGGTATCTATCTATAGATAAATATTAAGCCTGACAAAGTACTTAACGTCTAATATATTGCTTTCCTGCAATGTTAACTATGTTGAAGCACTTATTTTAACTGATATTATACACATTAATTATACTCTTATGTATGTAGATAGTATAAGAAATGTGCAGAATATGACAGTTTAATGGTGGAGGTATACACACATATTGATATATGTCTCACTGTTGAGGAACCTGTGACCCAAGTTTTTCATTCATTGCATAACTACACCGTAGTTGTGTATATGATCAATACACCTTAGAAAATCTTGAAATCTTGAAAGGGATGTGCAAAATAGCCATTATACAGTCTTTAATTAACTATTAGTAGAGAATAACGAGTAATTAATATACTTTATAGAGATCTGCAGATAAATGTTTAGTCTTCTCAAGCACCAACTACTACTATCTCTCCTTGTTGGCACTTGACAATCACCTGCCCTGAATTTTACTCAGGTGTAACTAAAGTCTGATTTAAGGGTTGTTTATATTTCACATCATTAATCAGAATCTGCAAAGTAACTAAAATAAATGTAGTGGAGTACAAATACCAGGTTAACCTCTGAATTGTAGTGGAGTAGAATTACAAAGTAACAATGAGCTGTCATGTGGGTATATATTAATGTGTTTCCTATCGCCTAAACCTCCAGGGCTGTACACAGTTTAATACTGTCAACTTCTAATTTTGGGAAAAACGTCTTTTAAAACTACAATTCCTAGTAGAGACGTGCCATAGAGAACATGTTGCGAAACACAATAGCCAGCATGTGTAGTTCTCAGTTTTGAATAGTCTCCCGTGGTTTCGTTCCATTTCAAAGAGCTTGGCGCTCGGCGTAACCTTGGCGCACTGCCACTCCAACATCCCGGGGTTTGTCAACGGGACTGTAGTCCCAAACGATAGCTGGGGATTATGGGTAGTGTTGTGTCTTCGGCCATCCTAAATCTCGAAATGTCCCGTCTGTTTCCGGTAAATGGTAAATGGACTGTACTTATATAGCGCTTTATCCAGTCTTTAAGACCCCTCAAAGCGCTTTACAGGATACAACGACATGTTGACTGCATGGGCTGGGATCGAACCCACAACCTTCTGGTTGAAAGACGACCGCACTCCCTCGCAGCCACAGTCGTCCCCCCACAGTCGTTCCGGTGACTTTATTAACGGCTAAAAAGCATGCTAAAAAGCCCAAGATTATAGAAGTAAACGAATAAATGAAAACAAGGATAATTGTGTGTTATTGTTGATTAAATAACAGTGTGTTATTTAGAAAAGAATAACAAATTAGAAGGAAAAGATTAAAAAAAAATACAGATTTCAGTATTTTGAGGCTCTAGCCTAAGCCCCATTTATTTTCCTCACAGACGGCAAAAAAAGTCCAACATTATACGATTTAAAATAAAAACAAATAAATAAAAAGATAAAACACTGGCATGTAATTTACGTTAGAATAAATAGAATGGTTTTGAATAATAGATGATCGTAAAATCTACGTCACTTTACAGCCTCGCCCACTTTTGGGGAAACCAACGCTGAAGCCACAGAGATCTCCTGTTACTGTCCTTTCTTCTTAGAGGAAGTACATGGCATGTTAAAACTATTATTTTCTTCCTCGCTCATGAGAGTAACAGCTGGTGAAATTACAGCCTTGCCTACTGATTTTAATTTAACCATATTCTTTCACACACACATACGGGTATTGGGCCGAGCGCGACACCGTACTTCCGGTATCCTCCATTTCACGCGAGGTGCAAGCGGGTTTAGCCGTGTTACTTGTTAGATACAATAATAGAATAGAAAAAATAGAATAGAATAGAAAAAAGTACTAAGTTATGATATAATAAAAAACGTGAGAAGTAAGAAAAAAAAATACTTTCCAAAATAAAAATCCTCTAACAGTCTAGGTGTTGCTAAGCTTCCTGTACTGAATATCATAGTCTATTGCCTTAATCAATATCTAGTCAACTCTAAAATACCACATATATGCAATGGCATGATAATATTATTGTGACAAGTGGGGTATTCACATGGTGTTTCCATAAGATAGACGTAGATGCTGCCAAAATCGACCGAAGGCCACTTTCGAGGGTCGTTTTTCCATACATCTGCAGGCAGTCTGTACGGGCAATCCGACAACCCACACAGCTCTAGTTTACGCTGGTAACGACCTAGAGCACACCCCTCAAGTGCAGAGATGTAATCCGAAGACATGCAGCGATTTCTTCAGTCGTTAATTCAGAAAAAAAAACTAGTGCGCTCTTGCTGGCTACATTAGCTAGCTGTTTATATTAGCACCTCCAGGATAGTTGCACCTCCAGGAAAATGGCGTATTTTACATTCGTTGCATTGTTGCGCGTTGCATTGTGGGTAGCTCGGACGTCACTGTGTGTGAAAGAATATCGAGCCCGGTTGCCGATTTCAAAGGTGTGCTCTAAAATGATATTTATAAATGACTATTATCATTATTATAAGCAAGACAATACATGGCAAAGATATGTAGAAAATAAACGTATTTAAGATACGTTAATAACTAACGTAACGTGGGAGAAAATCTGTTTCTAGAAGATATGTAGAAAATAAATGTATTTAAGATACGTTAATAACTAACGTAACGTGGGAGGAAATATGTTTCTAGAAGATATGTAGAAAATAAACGTATTTGAGATACGTTCATAACAAACGTAACGTGGGAGAAAATACGTTTCTAACTAAACGTAATTGAGAATGCAGTTTAGTTATGTGGGAACGTAATTTTTAGGAGACAGGGTTGCTTTCCAACACCAGACCACAACTGCAAGCAATTACCTCAATCACCCCAGAAGTATCTGTTTGTGTGCGAAATATATGGACTGTCTCCTTAGGCCAGTGGTTTTCAAACTGTGGGGCGCGACCCCTGGTGGGTCGCGGAGGTACTGCAGGGGGGTCGCGGGAAGATTTTTTTCTTTTAATTTCTTCTTTTTTTTCTTTTTTTTACCAGTTTTAATTAGGCCAAATTAATTCACAGTATCTATTACAAGCACTTTTGTTCATGTGTAATCCATAATAAAATATAAAATGATAGTTGGATCTTTGTATCTTATTATTATTATTAGCAGAGAAAATGTAATGTTTTTACAACAATATACAATTAATCCTACCAATATAGATGGGAACCGGGTCCCGAAAATATTTCCAATACCCAAGGGGGTCCCGACTGAAAAAGTTTGGGAACCACTGCCTTAGGCTATAGAACAGGAGAAGTAGGACAAGTCTTCTGGGATCAGACATACAAAGACAATCAGCCAACCTTTAGTAGAGGTCATTATTATCAAGAGATCCTGCATCACATCTTTCTGAGGCATTATTACCTAATAATTAGTTACCATAAAAGTTAGTTGTATTTTTCAAGCTTCTCTTTAAAGATGCATCTGTTGATTGGCCACTATAGGGGCCACATCATTTATATATATGGACGTCCATCGCATGATTAATAGAAAATACGCTCTGAGCGGGCTATGACATTGTTTTCGATGGACCAATCGAAAACAATTTCACCAAACTAGGGCTGAAGCTCTTCCCTTGGCGTAGTGCCACCAAGCGCTGCACTAAAAGTATAAGTTATTTTAACTTTGAACTTGGTTGACGCTGACTTTTCAATGTGCAACCTATAAGTTAACATGTGTACTGTATGTGACGCAGAAGCCACACAGGCAAGCAGTAGCATGGGTCTACCATGGAAACAACACCGCCGATATAACTGCTCTCACTTTCCCAAGGCTCTTTACCTCAAGAGGAGCGAGGACAAAAAGTATTGTCATGTGAAGGCAGCTTTAGAGCCAAAGACAGTACTTTCCCTGATCCTAAACCCGCCAATAATCAATGTTATTCAGTTGACCTTTGATTTTAAATCCAAACAGTTACAACGGTTTTTCAGTTATGTTGTGAACCAAGAAAACCATTTCTGTCTTCTTTGCTCAGAGGATGGCCATCCCCAAAAGCAAATGGGATCAAACCTTGATCAAACGCACCACAACAATGAAAATACGTTTTCAATCTTTGACTCAAAAAGATGAATCAACTGGGAGGACAGAATCAGAATCTGATCTGGGTGTGAAGCCTCCTCCATCCACTTCCTTTTGAGGGTCCAGTCTGTTTGCCCATAGTCCCATATCCTGTTTTCAGAAGTCGTCTTCAGTTCTCAGTTATTGCCAAAGGTTTTTCTTGGAAATTGTACTTTAACATTCAACTGTACATGCTGAAGCTTATTGCCCGTGGAGATGTTACTTTCCACAACTCACAGCCAAGTAAGGCAAGGGCAGAATAAAACAATGAATAGTTTTTAAAGCAATAGAGCACACACTCGCAGTCCCCCAAGGAGCTTTTAGAAACATGCTGCGGTTCCAGCAGCTCGTTTTGGCCCCATATGATCTGCTGTGAGGACAACAGGGAGAGATTACTGCACAGTTCCAGCGAGTAGCCCTGCTCAAAGCCCAACAAGACTCATGCACTATCCGAAATCTGATGGCTGGACAGATTTAACACAGGTTAAAATGTCTGTATTCTGGTGAACATCTAGGTATTTTCACTTATCACAACATGACATGTAATGACATAAGTGGCTGTTCATTTAGTAATACTAAATAGTTTTAAGACAAAACCCTGCTTTCAAAACGCTACTTAATTACAGGTGTGGAAATCTTAGCGCTATAATGTCATTAAAGTATCGAAACCAGAAAAAAACATTATTACTACTAACTTTAAACTACTTGTCTAAAAATAACATTTACTTTTTACAAGGTGTATAAATGAGATGAAGTGAAGAGAATGATTTTTCAATTTGACGTTTTGTTAAACCATAAAGTTGTTAACTTCAAATAGCTCAAACATTTAAAATGATGTATTTCATCAAATTTAAACATAGATGCAAACAATAATCAAACATATTGTTTTACACTGTTAAAACTAAAAAGGCATACAGTGTTGAAATGTCTTATTTTATGATACTTATGATATTGGTTAAAGATTTAAACCTGGTTCTTTTAAATCACCAAAAATATTTAATCATCTTTCAGGAATGAGAAAAGGCGGTCAACCAATGTTAGAGCAATACAAATTCAAGCGAAGCGAGCTTTGGATGAGGGCAACTTGAATGGCAGCATACAGGCTGTGAGGAATTCTGTGGTTTTTAGCCTGCCATGCAGAAATCCAGTTACTTTGTAGAATGCACGCTGTCCTTTTTCAATCATTTTAAGGGCTAAAGTGTATTTTGAAGCCTATCTTGCTGTAACGGTATGAGATGAGTATGTATGTGCTTAGAAATGTTCCTGTAAATAAACATAGCAAGGATCCCTTTCTGTCTGTGTGTGTGTGTGTGTGTGTGTGTGTGTGTGTGTGTGTGTGTGTGT
>CALSBZ010046676.1:662835-713963 GCA_943591055.1 Gobionotothen gibberifrons | reverse complement strand
TGTGTGTGTGTGTGTGTGTGTGTGTGTGTGTGTGTGTGTGTGTGTGTTTTTGTGCAGTGAATGTTGAAAATATGGCATTTAGAATAAACACTATTATACATGTACTGTACACTCATCCTGAGAGCAATGGTCTTTAGCTTCAGTGGTCCACCCAAACTCCTCTGAAGTGGAAATACGTAATACAACCCATATCATTATGCACAAGTCACTGGGGTATCTTCAGGAAAAACAACTGCAGAGTTATATCCTGGGCTTCTGTAAGTTTGGGGTAAATAAGCAGCTCCCATCTCCCAACTCCCCCCATCATTCATTTTATTTTGCCTGATTAGCGCATCATCAGGGGAGAGCTGAAGCAAGATTCATTAGTTAGAACTATTGAATATTGGAGGTTTGTCAGGTGCGGTCAATGGGGTTTGTCTCGCTTTTTGGAGCCAGCCTCAAGTAGCCATTCAATGAACTGCAATTATTGGCACTGGAGGTTGCCACTTGGTGATAATAATAAAAAAAGAACACTTCAAAGCAACTTTGAGCTTAATCATTCTGTATTATGTATAAAGGTGGTTTTATATGGTTTTGACAGTTGCTGTGACGGTTTATTGTTTTATATAACTTCATTTTTCTTCTTAACTTCACATTAATACTATATTGGCCACTTTGTATTTCGTCCAGAGATGTAAATTCATCTCAAAACTACCTTTCCTCAGCGTTTCTAAAATGGCATGCTACTGTACTTCAGTCTTCTAATGCTGCAGGTTCCACCATTGAGGTCCAAATCAATTTAGGTGTATGAAAGGTGGGTCACAGGAGCCATGAATCTCCCAGTGGTTGAAAGAAAGTTCTTTTTAGCCAACAGTCAGCTAAACTAGTCTTCTTAGCATACTTTTAAGCTCTGTTTTGTTTGTTACCTTGTGTCCACTGTTTGCCTTCCCAAAGAATAAAAGAGTACGTAGTTACTGACACATTAGTAGTTTAATGCCCATGGAACATCTTAATACACCGTATATTTTAAATTATCATACTAAAAAAGTCACATACAGAGAACGAGAGGAGTAAATGTTTCTGTCTGAGTGAGTCATTCTAACTTTTCCAGATCTCTGGCAGAGCATTGTGCAGGTTGAGTTGTGCCAGTAGCAATAGTGGGAAATAGACTAATGTGGAAACTAAAGCCACACGCCACAAGATGGACGACAATGGAACGCTGCAAGGCTCACACATCCAGATTCAGGGCAAAGCCATGTCTCTCGACACCCAGCTTAAGCACAAAGCCTTGCTGCATATATGAAATTACTTCCATGCACGTAGTAATCTGCTACATGTCAGTAAAGATTTTTCCAGTCTGCTTGCTAATAATCAATAAAGTAACCAAGTTTCAGACGTATTTTGTACGGCTCTTATACCATACAAACCACATTCTTACATTTGTGTTCCACGACGAAGAAATATGAAAAATGAATTACCTTCACTCACCACATTCCTATATCCAATCAAGTAACTCACAACTCAAATGTCCGCATACAGATACTTACAGTAGGTCATAACATCCTGTGGTCTCAAATAAACTTCTGCCTCTGTCATGTATTCATCATGGGAGAGCACACACTCCTGTTTCATTGTGTTTTCACTTGCATTCATTTTGAGACAGATGGAAAAAATGTATGAGGTGTGTTTCTACCCTTGGATCTCAATGGAAAACCAAATTGTCTACTATTTTCTTCTTGTAATCATTAGGTTTCATGAAGCTTATATACATGTGTCTGTTGCAGACCACTCAAAACCCTGTTAAGTCCCTCTCACCGACTTTTTCAATGCAGTCCTTATTCTTTGTCCCCTCACAGCATCATTCATCAACAAGTACAATAAATGTCACAATTATTAAATAACTTTAAATAATTATTTCCCACAATACACGTTACTATGTTTAGATCAGATATGTGGGCAGGCAGTCAAGCAACGTCTAAAAAAGCCTCAACCCCAAGTGAGCTTGTAGTCTTAATTAATGTTAGCGTGTGTGAGCTGTAAACACAGTCGGATGGGTGGCCAAAACGTCCCCGTTTTCGGTGTCCGGTACCCGGTTCAAACTCCCGAAAATGTTCCCGTTTTTGAATGTGCGTTAAAAAACATAGAGCAAGGTGAAATGTGTTACATGTTACATGATGTCAGTAAAAACAGAGTAACAGTGTTGTGCCTGTTAGTAGCGTTAGCATATTTCTTCTTACTTCTTCTTCTACTACCTCTTCTTCTTCTTTTTTGCCAGGTTTTTGCCCTTTTAATATAATAATAATGTTATGTATTACATAAACCGTATTGGTACAATGAGCGACATAGTGACAGATTTTGGAACATTGATTTGATTTTTCTCATGGCAGTTGTCTCTGGAGACAAACCAGGGGACTATATTTTGAATTTTAATCTGTGTCTGTGTCTGTCCATTTGGTGTAGTATTGTATCCAATATTAAATTTGGTTTATATATTAGTCACTTTCTTATGAAATGCTAGGTTTTAGGCCTTGGTTTGAACATTCAATCCTGAAAATAAAAAAATCAACCAGATACATTTTTCTTTAATCCTGATATAGAGTAGATAGTAAGTAAGTCAATCTGTACAGGAAGACGAGTTAAGGGATAGAGGAGAAAAGGTTATGGTATAATTACAGAGCCTGTCAATTTATAAATTGAGGAAATCAATGTTAGTCTGTTAACCAAAGTGCAGGCATCTAATAATGTACTATCTGTTATTAAAGATCAGAGGAAAATAACAGAATGAGAGGGGTAAATCCGGAATAAAAATAAAGAAGCAAAGAGATTGTAGAGCAGTGAGAAGGAAAAAAGCTTGGTGTGTCAATTAATTACATTGCCAGTATTTTTCGTTGTTGTGAAAAAAAAATCCCCCCCTCGGTTTTTTAACAGCCCCCTCAGTCATTTCATCCTGGAGCCGGGCCTGCAACACATAAACAATTAAAGGAGGGGTAGGTAAGTTTGAGAAACCGGCTCAAGATACACTTGTTGTTATATTCCATGGAATGCTCTTAATATCCTGATAGCAATGAATATTCTAAGTGCTTTTTAAAAAAATCCATAAAAATATTTCATCTGTGGAAAAAATTGTAAAAACTACGACCAATTATTTTAGCCGGGCCGGCTAAAATAACTGGTTGGCCGACCTGTCCGTCAGCCTTCAATCTCGTGCACACACACACACACTCGTGCAGTCATTGCGCGTGCCGTCATTGGGCGTGTTTCCTGTCTCCGGGCAGCTGTTGCTCAATCGCCAGCAGCAGCCGCTGCAGGACACTTTCACCTGGCAGAGTTTGCTTCAACATCGTCTACCGGTCGCAAACTGAAAAACTGTAATGGAGCAAATTATGAAGAAAAAGAAAGTGGAAACTAGGAGAAGTCAAACCAGAGTCAATATCGGAGTTGCTTTTCAACGATGGCGACTACTTATCGAGCACACCGAGCTGATATGTAACGTTACCGCAGCCTGCGCAGCCTGCGCTCGCCAGCTAGCCAGACGTAACATTTTTAATACATTTTCACAAAACAAACATGCTAGCTTCAAAAATATAAGCACTGACAAGAACTTTGTTATACATTTGTTTTACATTCATTATCATGATCTTGGGTGTTGTTTTCTTACATCTGATTGTTGCTCAAGTCTTCACTGAGGTCATGTGCGCGTTCATGTGTGTTGGAGGAGGTGCTCTGTAGGAAGTCTGAAGGAAGGGGCGGATTATTTTCGGTTGTGTACTTTGGAATTTTTGTGCACTCGAGCCGGTTTCTCAAACTTACCTACCCCTCCTTTAATGCAACACATTTTGTTATGTTATGTTTGCAAAGGGAAAGTCTGTGCAATGGTTTTACGGCCGCCGCCTCCCAGGTCCTGGTAACTCTGTTTTGAATGTGTTTTATGTAAATTAGCTGTGTGGTTGCCCTGATGTCATTGGCTACCCATCTCCTGGTCCGCCCCCGAAGATTGTGATTGGAGCATGCCGGGCCCGACGCGCTCCAATCCCAGCGCACATCCGCCGCACACCTTCCGGAGATGACTACAAAGCCTGTGGACAGCGATCAGTCGGGAGTAGTGATGGGAATTATGGCTCTTTGAAGGGAGCCGGATCTTATGGGTCCGTTCCTTTCAAAGAGCCATTCAAAAGAGCAGTGGGGTTACTAGGGGGGGGGCGGGGTTACTAGGTTTATCTGTGAAATAATCACCAGGATAATGATTGACTGTATTGCCAGACCTAATGTCAATAATCTGCATTGTAAGCATGACACAAGGTGGCGCCATATATATCCATGTCACTCATGTCAGTGAATGTACTAGGCCTACTTTGAATTTACCCTGTGTATTAAGTAAATTAAGTTGCCTTGCATGACATACAGAGACCAATCAAGGGCTTTGATTTATGATCTGTATGACAGTGGCCATGTCGGCAGGCCACATCATGTAGACAGCCAGTCACCCTGTGTGAGGCAGGTCACTTAACAGGCCAGGCCATCGGGAAACCCCCCGGTCCTCCCGATGGCCAGTCCGGGACTGGGTACAGGAGGCGTAGAGCGAGGGATCATTGTCCACAAGTTAATCGATTGCAGATGGCGTCGTGGTCATGGACGAGTACAATTAAAAAATTAAAAAACCTATATGGGTCGCGAAATATACTTGGTTATATACCTGGGCGGCCCGGGTATAGTCTATGTGTGGGAAACCCTGGTGTCTATATCTTTGTATTAAAGTAGGCTCCCTTTTTAGAGTCCTCCCTTTGTTTGGGTGCTCAGTTAAACCCTCACCCTTGTGGCCCTTTTGTTTGTTTCAAGTTGCTTGCTTTCCATTTTGTTATCCTGCTATATAATAAACTCCTTTATAATTATTACCAATTCCAACTGGTGTGTGTTGCATTTCCTCATCCCTAGTGGGGACGTAACAGATGGTATTTTATGTGGATATAAACCCTGGCAGCTACTGTTCCAACGAGGGTTGAAATGGTCTGTTTATTTTCATAGCAGACTTGGCAGTTTGTTTTCTTAGCAGAAGACAGATTCAGTTTCTCTAACTATGTTTGTATTTTTGAAATAACTATTTAATTTGGCAAGCAGAAGGTGTGTGCACTAAATGGGTTCTAATCCAGTTATAGTTTGTGCTGTACATTGTGTTTGAAAACATCTGCCAAGAATAACCTCTAAGGAAGCACAACCTACAATCATTGCTCAGGTTAAGATTTTCAAACCGAAATAAATTGTCATGACCTCAGCATAATTGAACTGTTCTCTGTGCATTGTTAGAAAAAAATACATTAATGATACTAGATTTGAATTAGGATACTAATCATATTAAAATACCATTTAACAAATTATAAACAGTGTAATTCCAAGATAGCCATAAACATGGTTAGTGTGATTACAGTTCAATAACAGACATTTGAAAGGTAGAGGAGCGAATGTTGCGTGCAATAACAAGGTCATTTGCCATTTTTATTTATGTATTATACGAGATCAGCATTTGTGGCATGTGCAATTGGGGATGGATAACTAACAAAGCCCAAAGGTTTGTTGCCGAACACCTCTCGCCACCAGGATCGTGCCCCTAGGTCAGCTGAGGCCCCCTTAGTCAGATGTCCCTGGAGACTTGTATGAATGGAGGAAGCAATGTTTGCGTTGTCCCCAGACTGGCAGAACATTTAAGAAAGTTAAATGGAAATGGGACGAGTATTTTTTTCATAATCTTGCTGACAAGCAGTCAAATAAACCAACTAACAGACTAAAAAACCATAACATTGGCAGGTAAGTCAGTAAAGTTATTGGTGTTTCTGGTCACCACATGCTCTAGTCTAGAGACATTTTTTTTTAGTATCAAATACTAAAGCATTATGTGCAAAGCCCTGACTGAATCAAGTGCAGGCTTAATACAAGTAAGTCAAGAACTTCAATGATCTGATCAAATATAGAGGATGTCTATACAAACACGATGGACGTACAACTTATACAGAATCACAAACACACTAAATTAAAGATACAATGACCCTCAAACAACATCCAAAACAAATCTGAAAAAAGAGCAATGAAAAAGAAGGCACAGCCATCTTCACCAAAACACTCCAAGATAGCTAGTCGGTGCCCCTTTAATACTCTGCCAAACAGCTTGTTTCCAGGAACTAGAGGTTTAGCTGGTAATATCAACTCAGACGGAGTGAAACTTGTTCAACAACCGCTATAGCTTTGTGATTTACAGTAAGAGGATGGCATTATTCCAGGAGCAGGGTCAAGAGCTGTGAAGGGTCCCTTCATGCTGAGCATCTTTCCTCTGCCAGGCGCAGCTCAATATGCACCCTGCAGACGTTGACAGAGTCCATCGACCTTAGGACTTCCGGCTTTTTCTTTTTACTGGCTAGTAGCTACATGCCTTTAGATGTCTTGAGAAAATTAACTTTCTTATCAGCCTCTATACCTAAATGATTAGAGAAGGACAACTAGGCTATCCCTCAAAAGGTAAAGCAGTTGCACATACACTAGCGAAGAGTTGAAGGAGTACACTGCCTGAAGCAAGGCTTTGATTGCTTGTGATATCCTTGAGTCTTTCCTAGAGTTTTTAATATAATCCAATATTTATGGCATTCAGAAACTACATTAACATGCTTTATGTCAAAGCAAATCAGGACAAATGCCCTGATTGAATAACACTGTCACTGTGTTCCATGTGGGAGAAATATGCCATTGGTTTCAGGCGTCTGGCACTAATCAGACCTCGCATGCGTTCCAAGTTTGATTACAAACTCGATCAAACACAATCAGGACAAAAAGTTAGAATGCAATCAATCCTTGAAGTTAGGACTCATACTAGAGATAGAAAACATGCAACAACAGGCGAGAAAAGCGTATGAGCTAAAGAGTAGATTGACATGTATACAATTGTAACATTTGTAATAAATCCTTCGGTTTTTAAAGATCACAGAGAGGTATTTGATTCCTGAACCACACAGAAGTAGTTCTTATTCTATATTATATTAAGGAATTTATGGGACATTGTTTAGCTTTCCAGCAACTGACCGGCCTCTTTGACTATCAAGTGTTGGCAAACATGATTCAAGTTCACTTCTGGCAGTACACTGTAAGGCAGGGCTATTCAATTGGCGGCCCGCGGGCCAAATCCGGCCCCGGGGTGATATTTACTGGACCTTTGAGTATATTGTTAAAAAATAATATTGTTTTTTGGGCCAGTGTGCCTTTATTCCAGAGAGGGTGTTAAATTGAGAGATAGAGGGGAAGACAATGCCTGAAAACATCTGCAGGCTCGGGTTTCGAACCCACTAGTGACAACTCCTGTCATTTATTGCATCTCTGCGTGAATGATTAGATCATTTCACCTAAATGAAATGCACTCCACTATGCTGTTGTAGTATTTACTGTATCCGAGGCTCTTAATATGATTGCTCATATTTCAAGCCATCTTTTTCCCGGCCCCTTGCTTTGGATCATTTTCATCAACCGGCCCCCATTCCAAACTAATTTAATATCCCTGCTGTAAGGGATGCAGACTTCTACAGAAGGTTCAAGAGCATTCCACTGCTTTCATGATAAGCCATAGTCTGTTAGTACTAAGTCTGGGAGGGAAAACTTCAGGCTGGCTAACAAGCTGTGTAAGCAATGACGGGAGCTGCACTAATTGAAGAAAGAGCGTTGGACTTTGTGCTGGACTATGAGCTAGCCTGCGTTAGAGAAAGGAAGACCACACAACCACTCACTTTTGTTTTTTTGACACCATCATCTCAAAATGATCATAGCAACTTACTTTTATGACCTTACTTGAAAGAAAAAAAAGAACTAACTGAAAATACACTGATGAGTTTTAGTGTAAGTTCAAGATGAGATTTTATTTTATAATTGGATCTGTAAAAGTATTTTTACAAACGGTATGGTTTACATTGTCATTAAGTAATAAATCATGTGCAATTACAAAACAATCACATATTTTCATACAATATTTTGATACATTTTAAAATTAAGATTTGTCTAACTGATTTGTGGAATATTAAAGGTCCCATGTCATGCTTTTCTGGTTATTACCCGTCCCCTTATGTAGCTTGTTATGCATGTAAACATGCGTGACTCTGCATGGTCTGCAGAGTCACAAACCCTCAAAGTACACCCTGTAGCGAGTAAAACTCTAACACAGAAAAAACGCCTCGTTTGGGGATTTCTCTTTTTCCATTGTTTACTTCTTGGGTATAGTGGCGTATAGTATCGTAACGGCTCCGCAGATTGGTCCATTTGGACCAATCAGCCGAGCCGTTAGGTTACGTCCGCGGAGCCGTTACGTTTGGACCAATCCGCAGACTTCCTCACACACAAACACTCGGCGGGACGTTGTGAGGCTCGCTGCTGCGAGGAGCGGGACACTGTGAGCTGGCTCACTGGTATGGGGTTGGCGAGACAGCGAGACACAGCCTGGGCACACACACAAACTCCCAGCCAGGCTGCGGGTGTGTGTGTGTTTCGCGCTGGGTTTCGCTGTGTGGCCACTGGGCTCACAGCGAGGGGGGGAGGGGGGCAGGAGCTCCAACAAGCCGTTTAGGACAGAGAGTGATTACACATACTATACAGAGATGCTGTATGAGAAACCAATGTGAGTTTGGAAAATTGCACAATATAAATGTATTTTAGTATACCTCAACAATGGAATTATGATCAATAGAAATGGCCATGACATGGGACCTTTAAAAACGGACTCAGAATCTTTATGGCACAGCAAAGCAATAACATTTTCAAAAAAGTCAGAATTTTGCCAACATTGTCCCCTTTAACTTACCCTAAATGAACACAAAATGACCATATAAGTCACTTCATATTCATTGCCAGGGATCAGAGAAATATCTAAATGTACAGTTTGAGCCAAAGTTAGTAATTCAATCAGTTCGAGAATGATCCTCTGAGAATTATACATGTTGAATGTATTTTCCCTTGCTCACTAACTTTTATAATAGCCAAATATATATAGGCTTTGGCTATTGTAAAGAGAAAATAGGTACATTAAAGCAGTTATTACTCTTCTGTCTCTAATAATGTCATATAAGAATTGTATCATTGTACCTAGAAGCACATTATATTTTTTCCTGTCGTACATTATTTGACAAGAAGTTGTGTGCTATTTTCCAGAATTGTATTTCTTTATTTTAGGTATATTTGATTACAAATGTCTGCTTAACTACGACCACATGTAAAGCCTTTGTACTGCTGTCATTCACTTAATGTGAGTGTGTGTTTTCCAGACACTGTGTGTGGTAAATGTTTATGCGAAAGAGAAAAAAATACATATACTGTGGCAAAGAGAGAGGAATAAAGAAAGAGAAAGAATGTTTATAACTCAGCTTGGGTGTCTTTCCACAACGTGGGGTGACACTAAACCCTAAATCACTGATGTACTGTAACTCCCTCCTTAAAACATCTTCATTGCATTATCTATACTTTATCATTATAAATCTAAAAAGAGGGTTACTGAGGTCATTTTAAAAAGTAGGAAAAAAATTATCTATATTGTAAAATAACAATATAGGAGTATTAAGCTCAGAAGCATCTCTCCTTGACACTGAAATGAATCACAGTCTAGTTAGGGTTTTGGAGGGATGTTTTTTTTTTCCATAAGGGGACTCCGTAAATATTTTTCAATGACCTGCAGGTGAAAAAATAGAGCAAATGAGAGGCTCCAGGAATGGAAACCTATCTGGAGAGGAGACTGCGATCAATTAAAAACCAGTGGGATATGACTCAAAAGGAAGGCGATATGTTTGCGCATTGAGTGATAAAACGGTGGAATTGTCTGCTCATGGTTGAGCTATGCATCACCTATAGAAAGAGTAAGTCTGCACTGATTGATAGGGACCTCAATCACTTGCTTCCTATTTATGTCCACGTCTATCAGCTGCTTTGCTGGCCTCAATTTCTTGATGATCCAACTCGCCCCCTCCCCTCCTTTTTTCTTCTTCACTTTGCTTCAGATAGAGGAAGTGGTTTGTGTGCAGACTGTGGCTGGCTAGAACACTGTGCTGTGCACCAGGGAAGCCTAAATACGAGCCCCTGTGCCTTAAATGTTCCACTAGACTAGAGCAACAATTTATGTGAGGGAAAATCATGTGGTGGGCCAGTGTTAAAGGATCTGGAGGGGGGGGGGGGCTCAGTCAGGGTAGGAAGGAGTGAGAAAGTGCTGGGGGTAATAATGGGGGCAATCATGACTTTAAAACTAAACTTGGCAATTCTGTAGGGTTAGTTGGTTTTAGTGCACGCCATATATTGTGAAATCTGACCACTTACCTCTGTCACATATCGGCGTCTTCTTTCTTCCCCATCATTCTTATCTCTCTCCCCCTTTGCAGCAAGATGGCAAGAAAAGCAGACATTTCAAATGGATTACAGGAATAGGTTACAGAGCTCAAAATAATGTATGTACAGTATACATGTAAGCGTTTTTAAGGACTCAAAAAGCACAGCATCATCTGTGGAAAGGACTCAATCATGACCATTTTGAAATAGCAGTTGAGGGTTTGTTGTGGAAGTTGTGTGCTGTGGATTTGTTGTGATTTAAAGATTTGTAGTGTGGGCTTACCTCAGCCCATAAGCGCAGCTCTAATAAAAAGCTGAGCAGAGTAATCACTGAAGCTGGGTAACAGAACAGCAGCCAATGTAAGCATACAGTACATATCTCCTGATTATTAGATTAAGAACCTAATTTGTCAAATGTTTTTTTTTTTTTTGCTAATGCGAGCAGCCTTTAGTAGCCTTCATTTTTTGTATTGGTTTGGATCTTTGCCATTTTTATATGAGAAGTAGCTCTAGTTGTGACAGTGTTGGTTCCATAGATGTGTGTCTTTTGCAACTGTCATCTACTGAAAAACTTGATTAAATAATGATTTACAGAATAATTATGCCTCATACTAAGATTAAGAATAAATCACGAGGGGTTCCAATGAGCACTGGTGCATCAACAGGATCAATATGACAATGCAGGGAACTTTTAAAAATATGCACATGTTTTAAATGTACAAACATGTTTTGTTTTTTAAACATTTATTTAACCAGGTGGTCCCATTGAGATCATCGATCTCTTTTTCAAGGGAGACCTGTCAAGAATATGAGAATGTGAGGCCTGCTGACAGAGGTTGGGGTTTCTAGACATCTTATTGCACATTTGCACATATTGCTGCAAATAGTGCTGCAATAACAGGGCTTTCTTTCACACATTGCATACTAGTAAGTGAACATTTTAAAGAATAGCATTTAAAGAGAAAGATATAGGGTTTAAAAGCTTGCAAAGATGCATAGCCACTGTTACACTCAATATATTAGTAGGCCTACTTAATTGTGTATTATGTTCCTACATTGTAGAGCCTACATGCTTACTCTAAAGTACATAACATTGGAAAATGCACTGATTGATGAAGTGAAGAAAATGTCACTATTCCACAACATTTGTGTTGAATTCTTGTTGATAATGTCTTAAAACCAATACATCATTATCTGCAATGTTTGACAGTGATTATACACAGACAAGTAAGGCTTTCAGTTGTAGCCTTATGATCCTTGTTTCTTCACAATCCAATAGTTACATTTTTACCTGATGCCAGTTGGGAGTCCCGTTTAATTATTGTGAGCATGGTAGCATAACTTCCTTTCCTTAACCTGACGCGCCAGATTGTTTGTTAACGCAGAACAATGATATCGCGAGAATGAAGCTGACCTGCAAGGTACCTTTAATGTAAAAGCAAGATGCAATGTTAATCAATTGTATTCTTCTAGATTTATTGAGCTGTCATTACATTATGTTCATCTCATAGACTGTATATATAAAGGTTCATCTTTAATGTATAAAACTCCCCCATTACTTGGACTATTCCTTGCACCCCCTAGCATAGGCCCGAATGGTTTCAACCATGTTGCAGTTCTAAAGTGCACTTGACTTGTTGTCGTAACAAGATCGCAAAGACACTAGAAGCGATCGGACATATGAGAGTGTTGTTCATTTTGTGTGTTGTGGACATGCGTGTGCGTGCATGATCATGTAAGTGCATATATTCTTGCCTAGTTCCGTTATTGGTGGGTTGTTGTTCATAATACAGAGCTTACTCTGCAATAGAAGGCAGTTAGCAATAGCCGCTAACTTTGCCATGCTGACTATGGGACAGCACGAGGTGCGGCCGCACCAGGCACGCTCCCTCACCTTGCATAATGAACAATGTAACGCCAAGTTGATGCAGGGGGCAATGTATGCAGTGTTGTTTATATTGTAGTCATTATAGAGACTTCATTGTGTGCATTCCTGTATGTTGTTCATGCGTGATTGTTTATAATAGTTAATTACTTTATGTACGTGTCATTTCAATCGCCATTCTGTTGCGGCCTTTGGCCAATAGAGGGCAGCATAGGCCAGCTAATTGTGCCATTTCTTTATTCACCTCATTTACTGTGTAACAATGTCACTGGTCATTGTCCCTCTGTAGTACATGTTTGTTCATACCTGTTTATCTTTATGTTACAGATACCACACCCATTCACACACCCATCCAACTACCATTGCATGTAAAATGTACTACCCTGGAAATCAATAAAGTAGTTAAATTGGAACTGCCTGTGGAAAGCCGTTCTTCCTCGGACGTCAGACGCCGACACCTTCAGAGGACAGGAAAATCAAGCTGCAGCACGACCCGTATACTTTTGTACGCCGTGTTCCCAACATTTAACATCATTCATGGAATAACCTACTGTTGGATGATAGTGTAGTGATTCTCTGTATCTGCCTGTGGAAAAGTAACCCTGCGGAAGCGAAATGCTTGATGGGAAACGACTGATGGGAAACGACCAGGAAACGACTCGCTGGTATCTCGAGCTGAGCGCTCATTGTAGTGATGTGTCGGTCGCGAACGAGCCGGCTCTTTTAAGTGAACGACGGGAGCGGGCTCGCACCCGCGAACGAGCCATTTAGATTTTTTTTTTGTGAAGTAATACAAGACAGAATGATATGATGATCTCCGCGCTACAGCTGCTCCGTGCATGCATGCAGTGACATGTATCCAAGGATTAGAGACGGTTGGATGCTGCTGCACTGAGCATTGCAATATATTTATTTTCACTGTTATTTATTTATGATTATCCTTACGCCCCGTCCACACAGCAGCGTTAAAAAATCTTGAAAATCTTGGAGGTGGGCGTTTTCTGAAGCTTGGGTTTTTTTTGCGAGCAACGAGACCAACAACCAATCACATGAATCTCCCACCCCGACATACAAAGCAATAGCAATGTTAAAACGAAGTAAACTGGATATAAAATCCCCAAACAGGCGAAAACCTACCAGTTTCACCCACTGTCTCTGCCACCTCCCTCCATGCCTGGTTCCTCCGGTTTGTATCCCGGTAAGTTAGGCTCAGCAAAGATTTGATGTCAGCTGTTGCTGTCTTTTTTTCTACAGTTAATACTGAAATAGAACCCTACTGTTTTGTCAGGGCCTTTTCTTTAAATATAATTTTAAAATGTCGATACAGTAGCCCCTTTTTTTTTTAAATGTCTATGCTTAAGTTTTCATAGGTGTTGCTATCTGCTTTGTGTAGCGTGGTTCTACAAGCAAGTCAGTGCATTCATTGGGTGGTATCAGAGAGTTACAAGGGTCTGTAAATACAATGAAAACATTTGGCCACAGCAAATAATTGATATTAAACATGTCATTTTTACTTTTGAATACTTCAGTACAAAAGATGTATTGAATAATTTAAGTGATATTTGTGAATCTAAACTGCATTTCGTTGTCTCAGTACCTATGTGCAATAACAATAAAGTAGAATCTAATCTTGAGCAGGAACAAATGTATTTACTTAGTACATATCTGACATTAACAATTAAACACATTTGTGCATTCTTTATAAATGCAAACCGAGTCAAGCCGACTCCGGAGGTGGCGGTATGCACCTTAAAGTTGTTTGCAATCCGCCAAAAAACCGAGAGAAGAAGAAGAAGACAAAGCCGACTCCGAGCTGTCCGACTTCAGGCGAGCTTTTTGAGACCTCCCACGTCTGCGATCGGCTATTCTCGTCTACTTTCGAGGCGAGCCGCAACGCGTCTCAAACAAGCGTATCAATAGGCTTGTTTGAGACAAGCGAGACCTGCGCAGTTGCGATCAACGTCTTGCTAGTGCATTGTATGATGGTTAGTCATTTTGTCCGACTTGCTCTGGAGGCTCGCCTACATGAGACGTTGAAATCTCGCGGGACAAAGACGCCCGCAGCCTTGAGAGCGAGGCGAGGTGAGGCGCCGCAGTTTCTCTCCACGGGCTGCGGAAGCGAAATGCTTGATGGGAAACGTCTCGCTGGTATCTCGAGCTGAGCGCTCATTGGTGGTTTTTACCACGTGCTGGTGATGAAACTCTCCAATTGGCTCGGCAAAAGTTTGTTGTTGTTTTGTGTCAGTTTTACGTCGCCCCTTCCATTAACATTTTTTCATCATTGTTCCACAATGTTTATCGTCATGAAATTAATATCTATATATTTTATACTATACTTGCACTGCTTACCGTTTTCATACTTTATATATCTTAGCATATTCATACACACTGTTCATACTGCTCACAGGCTGCTGTGTATATCTAGTGTATTCATACCCCTCACTGTTTATTCATCATTCAATTCATTCTATATTTTATTCTGTAGATTGTGTACATTACTTTTCACTTTACTGCTTGTTGCACTCCTGGTTAGAAGCTAAACTGCATTTCGTTGTCTCAGTACCTATGTGCAATAACAATAACGTAGAATCTAATCTTGAGCAGGAACAAATGTATTTACTTAGTACATATCTGACATTAACAATTAAACACATTTGTGCATTCTTTATAAATGCAAACCGAGTCAAGCCGACTCCGGAGGTGGCGGTATGCACCTTAAAGTTGTTTGCAATCCGCCAAAAAACCGAGAGAAGAAGAAGAAGAAGACGAAGCCGACTCCGAGCTGTCCGACTTCAGGCAAGCTTTTTGAGACCTCCCACGGCTGCGATCGGCTATTCTCGTCTACTTTCGAGGCGAGCCGCAACGCATCTCAAACAAGCCTAGTAACTGCTCCGCCTCGCTCTCAAGGCTGCCGTCGTCTTTGTCCCGCGAGATTTCACGTCTATTTTTACGTCTCATGCAGTCGACCCTCCAGAGCAAGTCGGACAAAATTACTAACCATCATGCAACGCACTAGCAAGATGGCGGTCGCAATCTATAGGCCCTGACTGCAGCACGCCATATAAGGTAACAATATAACAAAAGAGACACATGGCAAGTAGAAGTATAGTATATTTGCATTATTTCAAATAATACATATAGAGATTATAATCTTCATTGGGCCTATTCTAATGAACGTTTAAATAATGAAATGAATGAAGCAAATATTCATTAAGAAAAGCTTCTGGCAGCTCTATAGTTATATAAGCTTTAAAGTAGAGATGTCCCGATCCGATCACGTGATCGGGGATCGGAGCCGATCACGTGATTTTCAAAAGATCGGAATCGGGAGAATTCTTTTTTTTAATACTTTTTTCATTATTTTATTTAATGTTACAAAACAAAAATCACCATGTTCAAGTCTTAAAGTCATCCTGAGGCCTTAGTTTTGGTTTCAAATTACACAACATCATGTATGTGTTGCTTCTTTTGGGCTTGTTTTCATAGACCTGGTTGCTTATTTCTCTCAAATCTGGCAACAGTGGGCAGGGCGCAGTGTCTAATAGTAGCAGTAAGATAACGAGTACTGATAAGCTTTATTCCAATGCTGCACAACTGAACTGATCCAATGCTGCTGTGAAAAAAAGAAGCTATATCCATGTTGGATAGAATGGGTAGTTGGGTACTGTCATTTAAATAAAAACCTTAAGGGACAACTTGAATGCATATCGTCTATCGTCTTCAACAATCTTAATCTTCTTCTTCTTCTTCTTCTTCTTCTTCTTCTTGGCGGTAGGGAAACAGCTCCGGGCGCATTACCGCCATCTACTGATGTGTAATGTGGACTCACAAGGCGGGGTCGGACATCCAACCCCGCCTTTTATCCGACCCCGCCCCATTCCGCGTTCCGCGGCGAGGACCTTCTCGTCGCAATTGCGCAGCCCTGCGTCGGCCTCGCTCATCTCAAACGAGCCTATCATTTAGCACACAGTTTTACACCACATCTGTTAACCACTTCAAACTGTATAACAGACGCTTATCTACATTAGACAATGAATTAGACACATCGGTCAAAAACTCTGTGTGTAGTTTGCGTAACACTTCCTTTGAAATATGCACTCAATTATGAATCACCTGCTCCGAAAATGCATATGTGAAAAAACGTTTAACTAATTAGCTAACTTCAGAGCTTGAACACTGCCATTTTCACATGTGCCATTTCATGTAATTGAAGGGTAAACACATTCATACAGTTAATTATGGACTTGATCCATTAAGGTGGGCCACATCATAGTCACATGGCTGTGACGCACTGAAAAGTACCACATTTATCTTGATCAGTTATAGCAGGGGTGCCCAACCAGTCGATCGCGATCGACCGGTCGATCGCCGGGAGATTCCCAGTCGATCGCGAGATGTGTCTAAAAATAGAACAACAATATTCAGTTTTCTCGTTAATGTCCTATAACATAATCTTCCTGTGCCAGAATAATGCACTTGAACGCATCAAAGCTTTGTGATTGGCCTGCGTGACCCCATGTGTCGGGGCGTGGCTAGTGGGCAGTGGGCAGTGAACTAGTTCGCTGACGTTGTCCGTGGTCCGTGTCAACAGGAGTGACAGTCCGCACACACACAAGACCGCAGTTATGGCAGAAGCAAAAAAGCCCAAAATATATAATTTGCACTCCGAGTGGGAGGATGATTATTTTTGTATTTATTCCAATTCAATGTCCACCTGTCTCATCTGCAATGCGAGCGTGGCTTTATCGAAGAAGGGTAATTTAGGAGTGGCATTTCAAAACAGTGCACAAACGCTACGAGACGGAATTCCCTCCTAATTCGAGTATTTATTTTGTGGTTTATTATTTTAGTTTTCGTTATTTTGTTTATTAGAGATGGAATGACATGGTGATACACACTCGCTAGGTGGTGGCAGTGTAACTAAAAGCTGTTTGCGATCCGCCTTTTATAAAAGAGAAGAAGGCTCCTGAAACTGCTGGTCTGCAGCTTCATACTATTGCCTAATTCTGCCCTACGCTCCCAAAAGGTGAGGGACCTGAAAGGGCAGCTAAACGCACAGCAGTCCATTTTCACCAGGCCCAACAACAAGAGCAAGGCTGCTGCCATAGCATATTATCGAGTCGGTCACGTTCTTGCGAAACACATGAAGTCTTTCAACGACGGCGAAGTTGTGAAAGAAGCATTCCTGGAGGCTTCCGACGCGCTTTTGGAGGACAGTAAAAATAACAGTAGCATTTCAACAGGTTTTTGATATAATAAAAACTCAAGTTAGATACCGTTATTAATCAGCTGTACGTTTTAGTTTGTTTGAACTTATTCATTATAATTATTGTACAAAATTGTATAAGAATGCAAACATTAAGATCTGTTCTGTTTAAATTGATTATAGTCTATTATCAATTCAGGTTAAGAAACTAGTGTTGCTTGCATCCTATTTTAAAGGCATTTCTTTTTATACAAAAAAAGGGTTTGATTCTATTAATTCTGTCTTTTTTATTGCACTTTGGCAGCAGATTCCTGTGTAGCTTCAGATCTGAGTTGTCTTATTAGTAAGCCTAATTTATACTTTTGTAGCAACACTATTTTTATATAATGGCAAAGAAAGGGTTCAGAGTCTTTTCTTTTTGTCCTGTGTCATATGTGGCAGCACTGTTCAATGTTTCTTGAAAACATTACCCACTGTAGTATGTGACGTGTGAATAACCTCCAACTCTGTATCAACAACATTATTGTGTAACTTCAGTTAAATACTTGTATGTGTGTAGATTAGAAAGAGGTAAGATAAAGGATCTGCAGTATTTTATGAAGTATTAATCGTACAAAGGTCAGTTTTATACAAGTAGAAGTGTGTATTCACCTGGTAGTAGGCTGTCACTAATGGCTACGCCTCTCTATTTGGACTGGTAGATCTCGGCAGACTGGCAACTTTAAAAGTAGCTCTCGGTTCAATAAAGGTTGGGCACCCCTGAGTTATAGTATACCTGTGTTTACCCTGCGATGACATGTCAAAACCGCTGCTGTGTTAAGGGCTTTGGTTGGCACAACAATAAAAAGCCAATAATCAATTGGATTAAAAAAACATAAGTAGGCCTACAACAAATAAGTATGTTTTTTTCATCTTATCTTTTTGTAATTGTGTCTGATATTGATATACTGATTTGGAATTAACATTCTTGTTTGTTATATACAGCTTGCTTCATTTGGATCCAGCCTGCAATTTGTTGCCATTACTTTTGGAGGTGGTGGCAGAGGGGGCCCTCTGCTTCCCCCTATTGTTAGAAATATTTTGTATATATTTTTTCTGTCTGGAAATGTAGTTTGTCATTATTGTATTGAGTTGGCATACCCTGGATTGGTCCTTCAAAGGAATTGGATTTCGGTCTTAATAATTTAGGTATTTATATGTTCAGGATTACTCGTCTTTCTTTCATATTTGCTAGGTAATAGCTTAAGTGTTTTCTGAAGGTGTTTCACAATTGTATCTTATTGATCCCCTTATAAAGTGCATCAAAAGCATGTTATACAACTGCTTAAAACAAGAAAATAATGACAATACAAAGTCAAAACAGTTCTATTTATTCATCTTACATCTTATCATACAACAATCCTTTCAAATAAACAGTATTACAGACTGTATATAAATATAAAGGGGGCAAGAAAGAAACACAAATACACAAAGATTATACATCGAAATGTATATTCTTTACTGGTGGAAATAACTTGCAGATAGAAGATAAAAAATAAATAAAACCTATTCACATTAAATCAAACTTCAACACACCGTGTGCTTCCGGCTCTTTTTCCACCGTGGAAAGACAGAAGTTTGTATGGGGGTTCTGAAATATATATATCTCAAATATTCCACTGTTACTTTAACTTCAAAGTCAGAAATCAAATTTGGTTTATTTTAAAACAATTATGATTTTGTTTTTGCCACCTCCCACAGCACAATCTGCTACAGTTTTTTACCGTCTGGCAACAGTTTTCAGATTTAACAGTTCAATGCTAATGGTGTCTTTATTAGTGCCTGAACAGTCCACAGATAAAACAATACAGAATTTCATATTTTGTCATGGGGATTATTTTTTGTCAATTATTTTGAATAACACAACCATAGTTCAGAGAAACATGTGTCACTATTTAATTTTCCACACTGTAACTTGACTTGACTGATCTTGGTGTGCAAATTTGCCCAGCACTTTAACCTTATTGAATCTTACAGTACATTTCAGTTAGGAGTTTACTTTGTTTCTGTTGTTGATTTGTTTAAATTTGTATTCATTAGATAGAGAGATAAAGAACACGTTCTGAGACACTAAGTTAAATATACTTAATTTGCTTGTCTGACTTTATAAGCATGAGCTGATTTTATAGGTAAATATAATCAGCGTTGTAAAAAACATTAGTATTACTTGGAGGTAATAAAATGACTTCACCACATGATGGCAGCAAACTGTTAAGTATGGTGCAGAAAGTGGTCAGAGAGTCAGACTAGTAAACACAAAGGAAATGAAGTTCATTATACAAAGCAGACATGCCATTATTCACTGGAACAAAAAGGAATAATTAATTTAAGACACAATTATTATTATTATTATTATTATAGCATTTATCAACATTTCTTTATAAATATGTTATACCTACCTCTATTTTCTTTTAGGGATCATGTAGATGTCTGATGGAACACGTGAGACATGATGGCTTCCTCTGGTCTGCAGGTCCCTGTTTTTGCCACCTCCGCCCAGTAAATGATGTCAGTTCTTCCACCACCTTGTATTTGATGTATACTGAAAGGATTACGTACTTCCAACGCTGTGAAAAAATTCATCTCTACATTATATTGCCATGGCACACCCAGTAAGTTTCACACTAGATCATGCTCATGCAAGTTGGAGAAATGACTAACTTCATAACAATCTTTATTTAATTCACTGAAATGTCAAACTACACAAGTTGTATAGTATGAAGGATGAAGTAGGCATTTATTGTAATCAAGATATATTCTCATATACATTTTTTTTAAAACTCTACCACCTCCCATAATGTGTTCACAGACACAGGAAATGCTATTGTTCCAGACAGGATATGCCCAGAGTGGGGCCACAGATGACACGCATAGAGATATTGAGGGTGAGTGTGATACAACCACAGTAAGAGAGAAATCCATAATGAACTTCCTGCAATGGACACTTTCTATTATGTCATTCAGTATCAGATCCCTTCTGACTTTTAATGACCTTTACTCCAGCATGTGTGGACATTTACAGTACACTACACACACAGAGACACACACACACACACACACATACATACATACATGTAGATGCACTAAACAAAGCCAGTATTGTGGGCTGCAGCCACTAGAGAAGAGTCTCACACAGCTATGGGAAATTGGGAAAGCCATGGTAACTGAATTGGAATCTTGGCCAGTGTCTAACATCCTGTATTTACACAATAAGTATGACAAAGATGTATAACTGCTCGAGTGAGGGGTGGGTGCCTATGTATTTCTATACTCATGTCCTCTCCACTTGCACATTAATTAGAGGATACCTACCTTCCTTCCACAGAACATAAGGTACCCAAACACTAAGATGTCACGCTGTGTCTGATTTATTTAGAAAATTAAATTTGATTCAAGGCTTAAGAGTAACATAGAAGAAAATGACGCATGACATAAGAATTACAGTTTGCATTTGCATCAGGTTTAGGGCTGTGATAGGGTTTACATCAGTGCCATGATATTTATAGGAATAATTTGTGATGGCGAATGTTTGCAAATACTCAGACAAAACTCATACGTGCGTGACAAAAGCTTAAGACCGATTTCATTCGGATTTCATTAAAGTAATTCATTTAAACAGCAGAACGTGATACAATTACATCACTATGGTTTCACCGAACAAGTAATTTTGAATGTTTGCCCTATGCGATATGGTGTAGGGTCAGAAATAGAATCTTTCTCAAAGAGTGTCCATAAGTACAGCTTTTTAGCTTCAACATTGTGTGTATTCCTTTTTGTATGTCCCTGTGTGTCTGCCAAGGTCTCTGGAATGTTTTCACCTTTAGAAATAATACATTCAGCCTAGTTTGCTCCTAAAATGTTCTTGTTACCTCCCGTCATTTACACACACAGACCCACACACATTTATACACACCGGATGACGTGCAGCTAGCCTCATGCCTAAGGAGCAGACTGCGACACAGCATCCAACTCCCTCCCTCCCTCCCTCCCTCCCTCCCTCCCTCCCTCCCTCCCTCTCTCCCTCCCTCTCTCCCTCTCCTGCAGTCCTCTCCTCTCCTGTCCCAGGCAGCACTGCTCTGCCTCCTCCTGCTGCCCTGCCTGACTGCTCATCAATAAGCTGTATTAGCCATCACTACTCATATTGCGAGAGACAGAGAGTGAGAGGTTAGGGCAGCTAGACTTTGTGTGTATCATCTCCAGTGTGTGTGTGTGTGTGTGTGTGTGTGTGCGACGTGTGTGTGCGTACAGGGAGGGAGGGAGGGAGGGGGTGTATCCTAGCAGAGAGCTTTTCCCTGTTGTAGTAACCAACCGCATGCCGGCTTGCCAGCCGTTACTTCACTGCAGCAGCAGCAGCAATCAGCCCTCTCGTATTGAGTGAGCCAGACACGCTAACCTGCCTGTCCCCTCCTCTTTTCTCTCTCGCTCTCTCTGCATATTCAGCAGAGCTGCCCTTCTCTCCTCCTCATCACTCTGCCACTCCTGCGGCGTTGCTCTTTGCTTGAAGGGGACACTGGCCTGCTCCTCACCCACTGATTCTGCATGACTGTCACAAAGGTAAGACCGCTCTGCATGGGATGCAACTTTCAGGATGTCAACAGTAATTTGGGATTGTGGGTGGATTGGACCGTGAAGGTTATTTTCGGTGTTATTCTCATGAGTTGAGTTTTTAAGTAGTGTTGGAGTTGCCGGGACAGAAGGTTATCATGATGCTGCTGCCAGAGGATGTTGCTTAATTTGTCTTCCCATTAGAAATGCATTCCGGTTATGATAAGACCAGAATCAAATTCTGTGATTGCATTCTCTAATCGGCAGCTTATTAAAGGCCGGCAGCAATTTGTACTGGGTATGAAGTTATTATTTAATCTGTATAGGACTTTATTTTAAATGAGACTTGGCATTTGAAGACTAAACTTTGTTTGCTGCAGTCATTTTGACTCCCTTTCAAAATATGTTATCATGGTGTATGTACAGGGTTGATAAGAGATGAAGAGTCTGTGCTAATTCTGGCAAATGTGGTTGTTTAAATTATTTGATTCCACTTGTATCAATAAGAATATGGGAGATCGTTAGCAGGTTTTGTTTGCTAGCAGCTGCAGGGAATAATCTCTTAAAGCCTGAAGATGGCTTTGACAAACACTGATTTATTATGCTAATTAACTGAAAGATTACCATTTAGATATACTAATTATGGCTTACAATGGATTTTTAAGTACTTACAGGTAGGGTATGTAAGTTTGAGAAACCGGCTCGAGATACACTTTTTGTTATATTCCATGGAATGCTCTTAACATCCCGATAGCAATGAATATATTAAATGCTTTGACAATAAATACATAAAAAAAATGTCATCTGTGGAAGCCGTAGTGCTGTAAAAAGCACGACCAATCATTTTAGCCGGCCCGGCTAAAATAACTGGATGGCCTACCTGCCTGTCAGCCTTCCATCTGTGCACAAACTTATCTCGTGCCCTCATTGGTCATGTGCGCGTTCGTGTGTGTTGGAGGAGGGGCTCTGTAAGGAAGTCTGAAGGAAGTGGCAGATTTTCTCCGGTCGTGTATTTTTAAATTCTAGCGATCTCGAGCTGGTTTCTCAAACTTACATACCCTACCTTTAAGATGAAAAAGTGTTGGCAGTGTCAGTGTGCTTCAATCATACTGTGGATTTGTCTTGCTCAACTGTGAATTGCATTATAGCACTTCGCTTTGGACAAAAGTGTCAGTCAAATGAATACATGCTGTTTAACTGTCACATTAGGAGACTCAGCCTAGTTAATGGGTGGAAAGCAGTATCACATTAGACAAACCCCCCATTTTAGGGCTTAGAATTGGGTTTTGCTTAATGTTAGGGTTACATTATTTGAATGGTAAGTATTGGGGTTAGATAAAGACGAATATGGTCAATCTTCTTAGAGTAGTTGTCAACTCAGTGTCCTCTCAAGTGATAACAGCACAAATGTTTGTGTGTGTTTGTAACAGCTGATCTCAAAGTAGCCGTTTTACCTCTCCTGGTTGACTGTTTGTGTGCACCAAAGTGAGTATTGGTGGATGCAGTCTCTGCTTTAAGCCGCAGTCGCCGGTTAAATCCTCTTTATCAATTAACAGAGAGAGGGAGAGGGAGAGCCTGAGAGACAAATAGAGAGATAGAGAAACAGGAAGACACACAGAGAGAGGAAATTAGCACACCTACTCCCATGTAGAGAATTAACCTGGACTAAAATAGATGACCTACTGAAGACAGAGGACAATGGCCTATTTACTAACACTTGCAGTCACACACCTGCAGGGTCTACACTGAAGTTCTGTTAACACAGAATGGCTTAGTTTTGATTTCCCGGCTGAAATCTCTCACACAGATTCACAGACGAAGCCTCTCAAAGTAAAATGTGTCTTCCTGTGAGAGAGATTGTGTGGGAGGTGTGTTTGCGGCTGTGTAGGTGGATGCTCTCCACTACGAGAACTGAGTGAGGAAAAGGTCATGTGCTTGTGTGTTGGCACTGAGCCAAAGCCTAAGTCTGACTGTACACAAAGCCACATGCATTGTACAGAATTTTAATGAATACACCCATGAGTTGTATTGTCATTGCTAGCATTTTATTTCTTACCCGCAATTATGGAAATGAGGTGAGGATGGAGAAGAGAAAAAAAGGAAAGTCAGAAATGTACTTTGACATCTCAAAAAAAGACACAAGAGCACATTACCTAGTGGTATCTAAAATATGATTGGTGTGTAGGAGAAGCAGAGAGAGAGAGAGAGAGAGAGAGAGAGAGAGAGAGAGAGAGAGAGATTTCAGGGCTCTCTGCCTGCCAACAGCAGAGAGTCACCTTGGGAGTGATACAGGACAAGAGCATGCTTTGCTGACGGGGCTAAACAGCCTTCTACCCCTCAGCACCCACACACACAGACAATGTTCTGGAGAGACAGTCTCTGCAATGCCTACTTAGTATCAGATCACCATTATGGTCTATGACCTTTTGTGTCACTGCATGCATTTACAATGAATTGCAATGGGGGCATATACATTTACACCTGTAACATAAATATGGCAGTGATGACATCTCTTTGAAAAAGCTATAATGTACATGTTGGCCTATAAGCACTGTGTTTTAACCAAACAACGCATCATTACACAATTTAGCACATTTATAGGAGGAGTATTCCCTCCTGGATTATCTCCTTAGAATAATAAATCGGTACGTCATATGCTGCATACTTGATTAATAAAGAAATAGGTGACATACTTAAAGTATGTTATAAATTGCTAAACATTCTGCATCAACAAACCGTTTGGTTATAACAAGTTTATACATCACCAGATTTAAAATATTGCTTATTTACAATTTAGTCCATTTCTTTATGGCAACATAGCAAACATACAACCAATGCAGAGCAAACACAATTTATTTTTAATGCAGTCTTTATGTAATGTTGTTTAGGCTGCTATTTATCTCACTTAAGCGATTTTCCTGCAAGAGATGTTACAAGACTTGGCCTTTGGAAACTTCAATCCCATAACACAACTTCACATTGTATTTCTGACTTTGCAAGCTATAACTACATTCTTAACGTTTTTCACAATGGGGATGAATGCAAAGCTGACAAAATGCATGAGATTGTCTGTAAGATAAAATGAGTCTTAGTAACATGCACACTGTGATAAACAACCGCAAACAAAGCCAGAAACTACCATGTTGTCCTCTGATAAAATGCTGACAGTGAAAATAGGTCATTGCGAGATAAATCCATGGCCTTTGCTTTGATTCGTGGCCTAACTGGACTGAGTCCTCTGTGAGACGGGACCATAAGCTCTTTAGCTTTTTAACGTTTAGTCTACTGGCAATAACTTTTTTTTTGGGCCTGGAGGATTTTACTGGATATTGCTACCAAATATCTTAATACGTCAGATTGAAAGTCAAAATATGATTCATATATTACCCGAGGGTAATGCATTCCCTGACTTCTGCTATTATACTGAAGATTTATAAGAGGAATAAACGGTGTGTTACTATGCCAAATGCTGCTAGTACTCAACACTGCTGAGGAGTTCCTAGGGAGAATCCAAGAAAAAGCATTTTCACATTTGTTTTTCTCTAAAAGTAATCCCAGAGGCACGAAGGAAAGTGTTTGAAAGGGGAATGACGTTTAACACAGGCCTGTGACTCAGTAATATAACAGTGACGTGGTATGCATGTTAGTGCTCTACATTACACCCCACAAATTAGTTTTCTATCTCAATTTTAACAGCTGGTTGTGCAAAAATAAAAAAGCACTTTAACCTTTAAACGAAAAAAGGTCAAAAATATGTTTTTTGCCCATTTACCAAAAAAAAATGACATTTTGCTTACATAATACTTTTTGCAGTTCTTGCAATTATTTTTAATTTCCATTGGAAAACTGCTTTGCCGATATGGAACTATAAGCCTTTTCTTTTGCAAAATAATGACACATTACACATGACTGTGATCTGAAAATATCCACAATATTCAATTGAATGTAGTATTTATCCAGAATATTGAATTGAGTGAGATCCTTAGTGCTGAATACAGCATGTTGCTCTGTGTGGCAGAAAACGTCCAACACAGCTGGCACACCAGGGCACGGCATAAGATTATTATTATTACTATATCTGGACACTCTGTTCTTATTTGCCTTGTGATTGTGTGAATGTCTGTGCGTAGATGAGTGTGGACGCGGGTGGGAAGGCCCAAATGTGAGTTGGCAGACACATGATGTGTAGGTGGGTGGAGAACTTCCATTGCTACTACTAAATCGGTACAGAGTATTGGAGTTCTTGTAATATCAGCAAAAGGACAAACCTGTTTATCTGCTGTCTTTTGACCTGAAACTGATTATTTTTTCCTCCTTCCTCAAGGCTGTTTGACCTCTTCTCAAAGATCTCAATGAAAGCCTGCAGCAGCCAGCTGCTCGATTACATAAGCTAAACGTAGGAAGGCAAACCCATACAGTAAAAACCCTGAGCAGTATTCAGTTTGTTTAATAAAAGACTATTTGTATCCTCCAACAACACAGACAGGCAATAGAGGCTAGCCTTAGCATTAATTGTTGCCCTGAGTTACCTTGCTGTCAGTTTAAGTTTGGTCTCAGTCCACAGGGCTCAAGGGAGAGGCATAATGGCCACAGCGGGATTTCTATGTGCAAGAAACTGACCTCCAGAAGGCCGGGGTCACACAACCCTCCGTCTGCCAAACGACCTCCAGCCAGAGTCGTTGGGAAATAAAAGAACAGAAGGACTGAACTCTTTTTCATATCCAAACCCATTTCTGACCAGCAACTGTGCCATAAAGCATAACGGCAAGCTGCTGCTATAGGAAAAGGTTAAACAGATAATTTCGACTTTTCTTTGAAATAACCCTTTTTAATAGAAAGCTGTAATGCAACTCCTGAAATGGTCCAGTAGATTTTGGTTGCATACCACAGAAAGAGCAGGGTGCTGGGGAGGTGGGTGGGGAGGAGAAGAGGGGACGTTGAGAGAGGAGAGGAGTGACTGAGATGAGGAGGGGGAGGACTGGCCTTTGGAGTAAATCTTTTTGTTCCTTTTAGATACCAGCAGAAAAGCTCTAAAGGGAGTCCGTGTGGTGATAAATGAATGTCTGCTCCCAGAGGACACAGCCACACACACTTACTTATGTGTGTGTTACTATACTTGAGAGACCCTTTTTGATTTTATTCATTTTCTGGCTCATAACTCTAACCTTAACCATCTGCACTGCAACCCTAACCTCGCCCTAATCCTATTTAAACTTTAACCTTTAAACTAAAAGCCTGGCCCTCAAATAGGATTTTGTGAATAATTTTACTCAACTATGACGCTCCCCTAAGTTAATGCTTAATAAGGTCTCTTAATTTGAACCCTGTGAAAGACCTGCTGATGTCAAAACCAGTTATTTTGTTGTTTTTTGGCTTTTTATCAAAACTACCTACTGCTGCTTTTCTATACATGAGAGCCATAAATGTGCTCTTTTGTCTATTGCAGTACTTTTAAAGTGTATTGATGTCTTGACTATGTGGGTCTTAAACTCAGCCCCTGCTTAGATAAAAGCACAAGAACACACACATGGACACTCTTGTTTGTCCCTATCAGAAACTTTATATTTAACCATGCTGACGTGAATTCTATATAATTCAAAGTAGTATTCCAGCTGTGTTGAGTGTGTTTGCAATTAAATATCTGCCAACACCCCAATTATGACGGAGGCCCTCTCTGCTCTGATGTCAGGCACACACATGTGGTTGGAAAGACGTCTGAAAGCCATTTTCAGTGTTTATGGTACAGCTTCTGCTGTCAACTGTAAGCCTATTAAGACTCTTAGAGCATTACATGATTCAAGACATGTTTAGAGACATGAATGCTCTGACAAATCTTAGTGACCATATGCATTTATAATGATTTATTTTTACAATCAAAAAGGAAAAATAAACATTTGCTGTAGTTCTACATTACAAATACAAATACAAGCACTTCCACACTCAAACTGTCTTGAATTCTTTACATACATCTTAATTGAGTCTGATTTAAACCACTGGCCATTTGTCAAGCTTAATGTTTACCCGCACGCTCTCTGGCACACAGACAGACACATTAAACTGAGAGCTAGATCCACAACCTAGCAACCCAAAACCTGCTATTCTTGAAGCAGGAAAATACACAACAGTTTATCAGATTAAGAAGCCTAAACCCAGAATTCAGCTTTTTCTTTTTTATCCTCACACTAAATGAAGCAGATAAAAGAATAAATATGAACGGAGAGCAAGTTGTGTCTGTGTAAGAGTGGGAGCAGACAAAAAGTGTGAGAAAAAGGAGGAAAAAAGGGACGTTGTTGTGAGAAAGCCACAAAAAAGCATTCACCACAGGAAGACATTCAGATCTCATGAGCTCATTGCCTGTCAGAAAGCTTCCTTACCCTGCTGTGTGTGTGTCTGTGTGAGTGAGTGTGTGTGTGTGTGTGTGTGTGTGTGTGTGTGTGTGTGTGTGTGTGTGTGTGTGTGTGTGTGAGACGGTCTCCAAAAACTGTACTTTCCAAATCGGTATAAAAGCCTTTTGTATTATTTAAAAAGTTTAGGAGACTCTTCTTTCATTTTGCCACTGCATACATCTTTCCTCCACCGCAAACACATTCACGTATGTCATGAGTCATGACTTATATAATAGTTGACTTTCTCTGCAAAGTATGAATTACATTTATTGCGAAAATGCACAGCGTACAGCTTTGTTATGGCTTTTGTTGGATACAAGTGTTCATTTTTTGATTCCTTTGGGAGCTTGCTTAAATAAAAGAGGAAGAAATATTGTGAAATTATTTGTGAATATCCTCCAGTGGAAATAAAGACCCAGTGGAGAGCGACCATTAACAGCATCCCTTTCCCCTCCAACTGAGATTGGGTTTGTGTGTAACGAGGATATAGGATGTGCTTACTTTTTTTGGGCCTGGGGCAAAGAAATAAGTTCATTGAGACAGTAACAGCAAGTATGTACAGTATGATTATGTGTAAGGAGAGAGTGTGTGGTAAACATGTTGTTCACCCTGAAATGCTCATATTCTGGTGTTCAATATTAAATATAAATAAGAGGAAGTATTGGCTTTATTCCAAAGACGCTTTGGTTTTAACACGTGAAGAAACTGGTTGTAAGCTTCAATAATGTTTTCAATCATTTGCTGCGCTGATCACTCCTAGATGGTTTTGAACACTTTTCTATCCTCTCCCCGGGCAATCCTTTCTTAAATGTATTTTTTCCAAAATGAAAAAATGTGTTCCTGTCTCTTTTCTACCTTTGTAAATGTCTCCTACTTTTATTTTACAGACTGATAAGACAAGTCGTTTTTGTCCTTCTTTGTCTCTCTCTTTTGTTCACCCTTAAACTCTTGCTGCCATTTCAACAGATTATAGTGACACAAGAGGCTTTCTTGTCATTGTCTCTGGATTGGCGTATTGAAACAGACGGAATGCCTTGCAGCAGCTGTAAGGATGTTAGTTTGATCACTAAACTCAATGTACTGACAGTTATTTATATTATTTGGCACATCCTGTTCATATCAATGAGGATAGACTTAATACAACAAACACCAACACCCCTTGAAAAAATGAAAACATGTCAGCTTCTTGAAGTCCAGTCAGCGTGTTTTTTTTTCTTCTCATTCTTTATTACCGGACTGATTTAGTGGTGTCACTAGCTCTCAGGAATTACTTTAAGTACAAATGTATTATAACCGGCCATAGCACGTCATAATAAAATTGAATCATGCCCAGAAACCAATCTTTTTAATAATGAATAAGAAAATGAAATCAATAAATATACAGAGGCTTCTAGATCAAATTGTTAAGTTTAGTAAACCTAGGCACTGAGAAAGTAATTCACTTTACATTTCTTGTGAGTGTAACTGGTGAAGCTGCAGTGGTCAGTACATGTTTACTATGCTGGCAAATGCAGTGCCACTGCAGAACCAGGGTGGTCCATTTCTCACTGAAACAGTCGTTGCCTGGTTGGGAAGTTTGATGAGGTGTTGTGGAATCTACTTACGTAATTTTATCCCACATCACATTTCCAGGCATGAGGCTGACAATACCAGAACTGTAGGATGTACTGCACTGCATTTGTAATTTATTGCATGCTAGTCCAATGTCAACTCACATTCGAGGTATGTTCTATCATCGATGCCGCCGCCTAATGTTTTGTGATTTGTTTATTTCTCATACGCGGTATGGTCGTCAGGGACAATGTACTGTGATGTCTTAAACTACATGATCAAACAAGAGACACATTCAAACATTCATATCTTTGTATGCATTATACTATAGGCGGAAGTACTGTGTGTTCTACACTGAGTTAGGTGTTTGAGAGTTGATTGAACATAAGAGAGCAATGAGTGGGGAGTGGGGCGACTAGAGAGAGCACATCCACGATGGATGGTACCACCACCCACACTCTCACAAACACACACAGACAGACATTCTCCAGGAGTTCATCAGGGTCACATTCAGCTCTGTTTCGCCTATGGGCACTGATAGCAGTGTAAATATAGATATGTGTCTCTCTTCAGCACAAAATACTTCATTTATTTCTTTCTGACAAAAGGTCTCGACTCTTTTCTCTCCTTTATATCTAACATATTTAATATTTTCCAGAAACATATTTTATTAACTTCTCAACAATCTGTGCTATGATCTGTTCATTGCTGCTAAAAATATGATCCACAAAAAGCAAATACATGTAATTTAAAGGGTAGTTGGTCATGGTGGTTCACTGTCCTGAACTAACTCATGAAGCCATGAGGAGATCACATGAACCATAAATACATAAGCCTCTTATACAGGCTACAGTATGGTGAAAGTGTCAGCTCTGAGACACTGATAAAGCCATGTGTGTCAGCAGTTTGTTTAAATTAGTTCGGCAAATGCAATCAGGCTTGTTTGATTTTAATTGACGTCCAGAGAGATCAGATGCCAGGTGGTGCAGGGGGAAGACGTGGGTCTTACCTCTGCTGTATTGTCAGTGTTCATAAGCAGAAAGACAGTGCTCGTCTGGCTCTAGTGATTGCTATTAGTTGGTGAGTGCATCTTACTGAGGCAATGGGATCTGGGGGAGATGGTGTCAACAGAAGAGCTCTGCTGAGTTTATTAATATAAACTGATTCAATGACCAGGCTCACAGAATGTTTCCCACTCAACTGTTAGGAGACCAAATTATGAAGAATCATTGAAAAAACTGCAGGCCAGGTATTTTAGTCCTTTTCCTGTTAATCTTTGCATTCTTGTGTCCCACAAAGTAAGGACTGTAGCCTGGCAATGCTCTTGACAATGAAGAATGGGAGTTGGGAACTCCTCTGAGTGTAGGGGGATAAACTAAAGGCTAAAAGACACATTATTCCACATTGTCAGGGGAAAAAAGCTGTTTAGGTTTTTCAGGGGAAAGGTGCTGAGGCTAGCAGCAAAGGAAGGCCTGCATGAAAGCAGTACAGCAGGTCCCTGTGTGGTGCAAATGTAATTGTTTAATGGTCCTCCTTTATCTTCAAGTGCTCTCGAGGAATGAAATACATTTGCTCGGTGAAGTTGGCATTACTGCTTAATACTAAATATCTCTGTTCAATTTAACTTTTTGTACCTATGGAATTACTCAAATATACTTTTATTTTCAAGCACAACATGACAAGTCATCAGAGGAATACATCAACAATGTACTGCATAGAACAGATTTAAATATATCTAATACATGTGTACTGTATATGTTTATTCACTGAGCCATTATTATTAAACAATACTACTCAGAATGTGAGCAGATCCAGCAGGGAGTAGATTGTGCCAATAAAGAATCCCTGTTGGAATAACAGCCAGAATTAAATATGTGTCTCCATATAGTACAGTGAAATGAGGCCTGTGTTTCACAGCTGCTTTTTAAACTGGGACACATAGGTCTACTGTGCTGCAGAGGCCCAATTGACAGGCCAGCAATAAACAGATCAATGCAACAGACTGGAAAGCTGTGCATGACTGACCATATGATAGATATCCCTCTCATTGCTAGCAAGCCAAACAATGTCCTGCCATGTGAGTGGCATGCCCTTATATAAACTATATAATAAACCAAATGGAAACAAATATAATAATTAGCATATGGAAGCACGTGATGTAGAATGACAGCAGCGTTATAGTTCAGTATTCTCCATGTGATCTCATCAACAAAGTGGCTTCTATGAAATAGGTCAAATTCACAACACATTAACCTTCACCCATATATGGGAATACTGTCATTTCAAATGTGGCTTGACATGCCCACACGTGTGTGCAAAGGCTATTACTGTCTGTTTCTTTCGGTCTTGCTGTGTGTGTCTGTGTATTGTATGTGTAGAGTAGGTGTGCCTTTCTTTCTTTGCTGAAACAGAAAAATGAAAATGAAATGCAATAATGTAGATTTAACCACAGGGAGGTGACAAGCACAATCTCCTTCATCAGCAAGCCTATAATGATCTTCACCAGTTTGACTTGTAATACTGTTCTGTGGTTAAACCTGCTTACTGTGGTAGAAAAACCCATCAGAATCTCTTTGCTCATGACCTCCTCCCTGAATAAACAGGAACATCTGGAGTTTCCCTGCCCCCACTTTAAAACTGGCAAAGGTGCAAGAATCTGTTTGTCTCTCTCATATTTGCCCTCTTTGTATCCTGTCAATGATAATACATTGTGACATGCCATGTGACATCATTCATTTGTGTTGAAGATCCAACAAGGAGAAAAATATTTTGGCCCAATATTGTCAGGATCTTTAACCCACCGTCGAAATGATTCAAATATTCCATTCAATTGTAATTAACTGTAAAGAGATTACAGAGAACTGACCTGATCCTCTAATATGATATTGACGTACCAGTTTCCTGTAGAAGGACATTCGTTATCTCATTGCCCTCTGTATCTGTATCCGACAAATGGCTCTATAATATCCTTTGCTACCGGTTTCCGGCATCTGCACCTTCCGTCAGTCGGTAAATACTTGTGTTCTATAGCAAGATATCTCAACTACTACGGAAAGGACTGGCTTAATGAATACTTTTCGGTGAAGAAATCTTAAAGCAGATCAATCCAGAGATGTACTCATTACTGCTCCTATGAAGGTGAATTCCTTAAAAGTTGGATACTCAAGTTCATCTTGCACCATTCTTTCAACTTCACATTTTTAGACCCATTGAAAAGGTCCCAACAATAAAAGAAAATAATGAGATCATATGTAATTGTTCCTCCAATACTTTCCTACTGTATGATGTAAGGAATTGGGGACCACCAGCAATTCTTTAGACTGTTACTCTTGTGTATCCTCCTATTATCGGGTTATTCCTACAGTTTATTTAATATTCAATATAAGTAAAATGTTTTGCATGTTCACAAACTTGCTTGGCCAACAATTATTTGCTTGTTAACATTGTCTTGTGCCGATATCCAACTCATCTCTTTTTTCGGCACCAAGATTATGCACTTCTGATTCATTTTCTAAATGGTAATTGTGAATAATAATAATAATAATAATAATACAAATGGTTATATTGTTTTTAATTCTGGTTCTTCTGGTTTCATTCTCATGTTCTCATATGTCTTTCCAAGCAGTATCACATAATGATAAGAATTTTTTTTTATTCTAGCAGCACAAGTCCTTGTTGCCAAGGTTCAGACGTCTACGGTCTACAATGGTGAAGTCCTTTGCCAGGCAGATGGTCTGGCACCCGGCTTGGCCACGTTCTCTGTTTAGGTTTCCTTTTTCACGCCATCTTCCAATCCTGCGAACAGAGACAGAGTGAGAAAAAAGAGATAGTGAGAGGACACAGTAGAAAGAGAAGAGAGACGAGGGATAGATTGTGTGATAGAAGAGCTGGTATCTCTTCCTCTTCTAGGACGTTCAGTGCATCTGGTCGTCGATAGAGTTTGGTAGAATCGCCTCTGTGGTTCTGAACTGCAACGTTTTTTCACTCACTCAGTTTGGAAGAACAAGTAGCTTTTCCCAGAAGTGTGAACAAATGAGCCAGAAATATGTTAGAAAGATCAGACGATTTTGAAATATAAGAGGTGACTTATATTTGAAACAGTAAATGGTTTGATTGATGGTTATTGGAAAAGAGAGAGTCGTTGCTGCCCAGTCTTTTCTATATTGTATTCTCTGGCAAGGCTTTCTTATTAGAATGTTAGAATGTGTAACTAAGCCTTTTTCACAGCAGACATTTTGACTTGTCATAGTAGGAAGAACACAGGTGCAAACTTCCAGGGTTAAACTGTGCATGCATGCAACACAATTCAAATGTTGTACATGACCCTTCAATGTAGTAAGAATTGAACCACATTCTCAACCGCATGAAGCCAAAAGTATGCACAAGCCTTTGGAAGCTGCTTTGTTGGTGGACTCGATTAGACCAAAGACACCACAGACTAACAAGCACGCCTTAGCACACTTTAGATATCTTGTTAAAAAAAATTACAATGCCACTCTCCAGGTTCAGGGTTAAATGGCCAAAGGATTAATCCGCCTGCAGGTACAGGCGTGCTCCATTAGCAATCACCTTGAAGTTTTGGAGTGCAATCTGATAACAAATATTAAGTCATAACTCACCAAATAATGTATGATGTCACAGAGCTGCTTCTATGGTCTTGCGTCAGTGATGTATTTCAATAATCAGATGAAAGTGGTCCTTCATTTCCCTCTCCGCCATCTTGGGCTCGGTGCCATTTGGCTTTCTCAATTTGAACCACTGCCAGAGGGATTTTAGAGCTGATGAGATTTGTGTACTATGATATAAATCAACTTTCTTTAGTGTTGCTTCTGTATAAAAGTTTGCAAGAATATGCATAGAGCACAATTACAATTATATTTACCATATTTTCTTTTTGCTCAAACTGATGTCCACCACGTTGTGCATATACTGTACGTGTGTGTGTGTATGCATGTGCTCGTGTGCCTGTGTGTGTTTGTGCTGCAGGCAGGTGGTCTGACAGAGGGGAGTTAATCTGTCTGATAAAAGCCTCCCCTGCTCCTTTTCTCTGTCTGCCTTTTTCTTTGTTACTTTATTCATCATTCTTCCTTGGTCTTCCCCTTCCCTTTCTCTCTCTCTTTTCTTATCTTCTCTTCTCTTTCACCTGATTCGCTCTTTTAGGCAGACTCTGCTTCACTATAAAGGGAGGCAGATATAAATCTGTTTCTCCTCTGTCACTGTCCTATTTGTCCTCTTTTTTTGTTTTCTGTCTTTTGATCTGGGTTTTTCCTTCACCTTGATTCTACTACCCCATTCTACCATTCAGGGTTTGAGGCCCAGCTCACGCCATTATGCTCCAAAAAGCATTTGGCAGTAGCTCCTTGGGGAGAAGGAAAGGCAAGCAAAGGGGCTATTAGTAATTTAGACATTGTTTTTGATGACTGATCTTTAAAGTGGAATTGGGAACAATTTGTCCATTTGTATTTAACTATAAAATATTCTCGAAAAGACTACTGTTTGTAAGCATATCTAGCAAATACGGTGTATCTATATTTATACTTTGATAATAACACTCCTGGCTTTAACATCCTATACATTCTGGGGTGATGGATGGATTCCTGGACACCCCCTCCTCCTACATGTACTCTGTACAAGTGCCCTTCACCTGGGTTTCTGGGCTTGCTGTCCTTGAGCAGTGGGCTCTTTGCCACCATTACCGCTACTTAATGGGGCTTGCTTAAGGCCTAAGAGCAGCAATTAGCTGAGCTCCTGTTTCTCCTGTTATTATCGTCTAGTAATCATGAGCACACTCCAAAACTCAAACCGCACTGGCTGCTGTTACACCATCCAACTATCTACAGTATGGCGCAAAGACCACCACTATCTTTCGAGCAAACTGACACACAATGTAACACCTACAGCAATCGCTTCCTTCCACTCTTCCACACTTCACTGCACTAGCTATGGTACATTGAAGCAGTGGCTGACATAGTCTGTATATCAAGACTGCAGCCATGTTAGCATCATCAAGCTAAAATGCTCAAAATTGCAATCTAACAAGCTGATTTTTAGCAGGTGCAATGTTATGCATACTGGTTTAGCATGTTTACTGTTTAGCACTGAACACAAAATATAGCTGAGGCTGATGGGAAATGTCATTTGTTTAATATTTTACCTGATTATGACGCTGGATAAAAAGTCTGAGGATCAGTTGGTAAAGTAAAGAGGACTCTAAAGTCAGTGGGATTCATCCTCTGGGGATCATGAATGTCTGACAGATAGATCGACATATGGTCTGCTAAGGTCACAAATGGGGCTAAATGTACTTTGACATTATGACAACTACACATCAGCGACAATTTTTCAGTACAGCTAATTTACTGTTTTATTATTGAATGACCAAATGAAGCACTTAAAATATCTTCCTCACTATTAAAGGTCTCAAACATTAAGAAAATAACCAACCACTGAAATGTTAAACATCAGTAGTTTCAATGGAACAAATAATATGGGACTTTATTCAGCCTGCCTACAGTAAAATAATTGCACCTGCAATGCTCCACTGTGACTTTTCAAGAGACATCCCGGAGGTCCAATGTAAAGGCTTTGTAATACAGGGGTACACAGTAGTTTTGCAGATGTGACATATGGAGTAGACGTAGCACCACCCCAACCCTTCACCTGCCAAGTGAGTACTTACCCTCACATGGGCTTAAGGTCTGACATTAATGATCGGAAGATGTTGACCTTTAACTTGACCTTATGGCACACTTTAAGGTGATGTATTACTGTTGAGCGTTTCTGGTGTGTTGTTTGTCTTCTTAATTGTTTGAGAAACTCCAGAATTGATATAATTGACATTAATGGGCCAGATAATGGAGACTGAGTGAGCTCCAAGAGCTGCTGTGACCTCTCTTTTCAAAGGATAGAAATTAATGCTGGCTTGAATAAAAGATTACCTTGCCAACATTCCTGAACTGGCCATCTGGAAAAACAGACACAAATCCAGATGGATTCACTTTGGTCTGCTGGAGCAGGTGTGTTAAATCTATTCTCCACTGTACTTTATTCCATTTGCCATTTGCTGCTATGGCCTGCAGAGTTAGCTGCGCCTTTTGACCACTTTTGTGTGTACTGTATATGAGGTTGTAAGCAAACGTAGGATGCATGGCTTTCATCTGTTCAGGTTGTTTTTTTGCTCATATTTTTCATATGACATATGACTCCATACTTAACATAACTCAGAATACATCACACCTGCTATTTTGGTGATTTTATTAAAGTTGAAGAATCATTAGTTTGTGAGTGAAAAGAAGAAAAAAATCAGCTTCTATGAGAATTTCCAAGTATTGCAGACCATTGATTGCTGTTGACTGTGAGCTGACAGCTGGTAAAATGCAAATACTTGTCTCTAATAATCTGCAGCCTCACAACACACAAAAGCCATTTCATAACCACTGTTGTCCCATCAGGCATTGCCATAGCAGTGTACAAAATATTCCTGCTCTTTCAGCCAAACTGTGACACTTCCTGTGTAACATCGCACTTCACACTGAGAGAAAAAAGAGCTTATAGGATGTCTCGCTTTTTGTGATATTTACTCCTCGCAGAGAAGGGAAGTCATCATAAATAACTGTACAGTGTCGCTGCCAAGGGAAAGGAGGAAAGGACAGAACATGACATGGTGGCTTGACAGGACTTCACCATGTCTGAGTGACAAGACATGCAGCCGCCCTGCAGATTTCCCTTTTGTATCTATTGAGTACAAACTCAAATAGCTCTACTTCCTTATTTGGCACCAACATTGAGAAACTCTTGATTAGAATAATCTAAGCCATTGATTTGAATTGGTGGAGTTTGAATGGTCCTTTATTGGTTGTAAGCCAGTATGCTGCCATTGACTGGTTATAGTTTGAGAAGAAAATGGATGTTGGACTGCAGCTGGGATGATGGAAAAGCAAAGCAAAGTATTTTGTATTGTTGTTTGTTGCTGTTCGACAATAAGTTTCATATTTTGGTGATTTTTGTAACTGAGACACAACAATTTGTTGCCTTTAGGATATCGGAAAGAGGGTTTAAACCTCAAAGGGGAAGATTGAGTGTGCACAGAGCAGCAGCAGTGTCTTGAAGCAAGACAAAAAAAGCTAAATAAACACACTCTGGTCTCTGGAGTGGTCTGCCTGGCAGCCATGAACACCGCAGTAAATGTATACTGCTGCAAACAGACAACACATGGTCAGACATGGACACAGGCACATAAACAGACTCACATGTACAACACATCATAAAGACTAGCATACTACACACAGAGACACACATACACACCGAGCCAAGAGGCCAAGGCAAACCCCCTTCATAGTGAACCTGCAGGGCTCCACCCATTTTCACACAGACAAACATCAGGGGAGGCAATTTTCACTACAACACCTGCTGCAGTTGCCTCAGTGAATCGATCTGGTCGTTTCAGAAATAGTAAGCAGGGAAGAGCAGATATTTCAGGGCATTTCTGTTGAGGAAAAAGCTGTGATTTAGGAGCTGGAGTCACTCATACAATGATCTCTGCCTCAATTTAATCTGTAAATATACTGTACATATGAATGGATTTAAAACTCAAGTTTAGTACAGGCTCCCTGATAATATGTTGTCCTTAAAAATCTCACATATTCCTGGCAAAGAAGCCCAGTGTTTCTTTTTCATAGATAAAATGTAGTTATTGTATTGGAGTCATTTATTTAAATATAAATGAACACTGATGGTCAAACCAACCATAAATACATTCAACTTAATTCACACACAGCTCTTATGTTCATATATTTATAGAAACGCTTTATTTGTTTGTTTTTAGGATACTTTTGTAAGAGCAGGAACAAGTAGTTATAATGTATAAGAAAAAATGAAACCCCAGCCATGTTTTATTGGATGAAGTGTAAGAAATCTGCCTTTTTTCTCACTTAGAGCCAAATGTCGAAACAAAATACAAATTATCCATTAAATGACACAAAAAAGAAGGAAAACAACTTCATAGACAAGATATTACATTTCTGAATATAGCGAATTTGATGACATTTTATTTCAGCTTTGAGACAACTGTATATTGTACAATTCCTTATTGAAAATATGTTTTCCACATTCCTTCTTTATTAATGTTTCAACTTTTTTATAAGCGAGAGTGTGAAGGTCTTTGTTTCATTGTAATAGAGATAAGAGATTATAAGAGGGGAAGAGAAGACTGAAAACAGCTGGGAGTTTTAGCAAATCAGCTTAGAACGGCCTTGTGATTCCATAGAGGCGGCGGTGGGAGGAGAGGAGAGAGGCTGAATAGCTACTTCTGGCTGGGCTGGAGCCTGAACTTTAAAAGAGACAGAGACAGAGGGCTGACTGAGTGGCAGGATGGGAGAGAAGGGTAAGAGCAGGGAAGGGGGGAGTGCTAGCCCTGCAGCTATCAGTACCAGTAGGAGGAGAAGAGAGAGTTTAAAGGGGAGTGGGGAGGAAAAACATGAGAGAGAATCAGACACAGACTGGCTGCTTGGATTTGAAAGGGAAGGAAGGAAGGAAGAGAGGAGATTCTTGCAGCTCGCTGAGAAAGGAGTGTGGATGTTTGCAGTGTGAGAAGGCAAGTCTGTGACTAGTGTCCCTCAAAGGACACTGGGAAGGTAAGCTGGCATTTTCAGGGTGGTTGTTATGAGAACGTTTGTCAGTCGTTATGTTTGTAATGTGTCCGACTTGGCATAAACATTTGAGAATATGCCCAAATGAAATTGACCTTACAAAGTTTAACCCTGAGGGGAATCATGCTCTCAACCAGCAGGTCTTGTGATTTGCCTCAATGAATACCAAGTCATTTATTTGTCTCTGATTGTGTTTTGTGAATGTTTGCACAACATGTGTGTGTGTGTGTGTGTGTGTGTGTGTGTGTGTGTGTGTGTGTGTGTGTGTGTGTGTGTGTGTGTGTGTGTGTGTGTGTGTTTTTATACTGTGAAACCTCGTGAGACTAGAAAGACCCGGACACACACAGATATCCTCTCTGTGCCATACCCCAGTGACCAATGAATGAGCATCCTTGTAAAGAGAGCTCAAAGCATGCAAGTCTCCTCCAACCGTCCCGCAGGCCGCTTTCTGCTGCTCTTCTGTTCTACATTAATTCTTTAACAAGCTGCTATTATGCTGCCCACACAGCCGTGGTTCTGGAGTGGTCAATCTGCGTTTCAATGGGATGAGAGTGAGATGTTCTTACAGTATGCTGCACGCTGTAGAATGTTTGTGACCAGCAGTCTGAAACCAAATATATTCAATAATATAAAATAAAAAAGGGACAAAAAGCAAATACATTTATTGAGGGGTTAGATACTTTGATCCTTTACTTAAGTAACATGTGCAGTACTTCAATGTATGTCTAACTAAAGTTCTCATTCGTAATACTCCGTTCGATGTCTCACTATGGGATGCGCCTCATCCGCGGAGCAAACAGAAGCATCTATCTCATTACGCCAATCCTGATTGGCAGGTGATCTTGACGTCAGCGCCAGGGAACCTATAAGTAGCTTGCACTACGTCGCATGCGTCATTCAAACACCTCTTCTCGCTTCAGAGCACATCTCGAATATCAGTAGCCGGGCTAGCTAACACAGTCCAACAGACGGATAAGCTAACAAGCTAACTTCGGTCGACGGGCGCTCGCCGGCTACCTTTATATATTCTTCCAAGCGAAGACTGTCGGTACTAACACACCAGTTAGTACCACATTCGACCTCACCCTTTTTCTTTTTTCTCCGGAAATCGAAAAGGTAAGGTTTTGTTCAAGCTAGCAGCACACCTGTTGCTAGCTTACCTTCCTCGCGACACACGTGAGCGAGGACGCTTTTTTCTTTTTCTTCTCACCCAGAGAAGAATAGGATTAAGCAAGAATATTAACACACCAGTTAATATTCTTCGGGAATAAATCTTACACCGTCGTCTTTTCTCCGGATTAACGACAGGTTGGATAGGATTTTTTTCTCGACAACGCACCTGCTACGAGCGTGTCCTTCCCACGTCGCCTTGATGGCGAACAAGATGGACACGTCTCTCCCTCACACCAGAGGAGCCAGGGAACCGGAGGCTCGGCTCTGCCGCTGCGGGTTTAAGATGTCGGACACAGACGCACACCAGGTCTGCTCGTCCTGCCTCGGGCTGCAACATACCCAAGAGGCTATCGACAACCCCGGCTCATGCGGGCATTGAGCACGCTTCACCAGCAAGAGCCTCCGCCGACGTCTAGCTCGCCAAGCTAGCCTGTCGAGTCAGGACCCCCTCATGTCCCTTGATTTACCGGACGGAGATCAAGACACGAGGGCGTCCGCCACAGAGATGGAGCCCCGCACTGTGTCGGTCTGGGGCTCATCAGTGATGGCAGCTGCAGAACCGGAGCCCCGTGCCGTGTTAGGCTGGGATGCGGTAGCAGCAAGGGACGTGCAAGCGGAGCCCCACGCTACACCAAGCTGGAGCCCCCGGCTGGACCTCACCATGGTCTCGCCCGCAGAAGACGTCCTGGAGTTGGACTATACGGAGGATGATGAGGGTGCCTCTGGATTCCTCCTGTCCGACTGATGAGCAGGAAGACAACGTCTTCATGTCATCAGCTCAGGCTGCAACGCCGGGAGTGATGACTGCTCTCTCGGGCGATAGCACACCAGCTTCGCCCTGTCTAAGTATGGACCTGCAGGCCATGTGTCAGCGTGCCGCAGCCAGACTAGACGTCCCATGGCCCGAAATGGCCAAGGAGACCTCTAGATCCCGTTACGAGGGCAAGAACCTGCCCCTAGCAACGAGGACAAAGAGACAACTCCTGCCAGTCTTCCCGGAGATGTTGGAGGAGGTGTCGGTCTCGTGGAGAGACCGGCCCTTCAGCAACAAGGCCCCAGTCCAGGGTGCCTCCTCCCTAGACTGCGACGGTATGGAGAGGCTCGGCCTGCTCCGCATACCGCCAATGGAACCGCTGGTGGCACCTCCTCCCGAGGACGGCGACTGCACCGAGCAGGAACCCCACGCTGCCCGCAAAGGCGGACCGGTTCCAGTCAACCATGACTGAACGGTCCTACAAGGCCGCAGCATTGTCCGCCAGGGCTCTGAACATTTCCTCGCTGCTAACCGCTTACCAAGCGGAGCTCTGCGAAGAAATGGCGAGCACTCCTGGACCGGCATTACTGGACGAAATAGCCGCGATCACGGACATCTCTCTCCGCGTTCAACGCTGCGCCGTCCAGGCCACGGGCAAGGCAATGGGGATTATGGTGGTGCAGGAAAGAGTGAGATGGCTCAACCTCACCAACCTCCCAGACCGGGAAAGAGAGGATGTGCTGGACATGCCCATCGTTCCCGAGGGGATTTTCGGATCTGCGCTCGCTTCTATGCAGAAGAGATGCGAGTCCAAAAAGAAGGAGGACGAGGCCCTCCACCTCTGTCTCCCTCGAAAGGTCCAGCCGCTGCCTCCACAGCGGCAGTCCTTCTCCCAAGCCACCTCAGCTGCTCGGTTAAAAATACCCAAACAGCAGAGGCCACAGCCCGCCCCGAGTCCCCAGCCCAGGCAGGAGACGGGAGCGAGTCTGCCCAGAAAATCTCCGGTTCCGGCTGCAGCCCAGGCGCAGCCAACCCAGAATTTCGGCCAGCAGACGAGGAAAAAGAAGCGAGCGGCCTGACAGCCTCCTCTTCTTCCCTCGGTGACGGAGCTGGAAGGTTCCCCAGCTCCAGATGTGTTCCCGCTGCTTCGAGAGATGCCTCAACGCCATCCTCAAGTGCACCCAAACACATGTTGTCACGGTATTGTTTTTTTTTCTCCAATAAAACATTTTCCGCTGACGCACCCAGGCCCCAGGCCGAGGGCGCAGCTCAAAAAAATGAAAGAAAAAACAATAAAACCAATAAACAGCCCGCCATTTGTTCCCCTTTTGAGAGCAGCCTCTCTCAAAAGGCGGACAATGTGCGGGTCTGTGAAGGCACCGCCGCCTCGCACATGCGCAGTGACGACTGGGGCTGTGAGGCCGCCACCGTCACGTGCAGGCGCCGGGCCGGCCGGGGTTGTGAACACACCTACGTCACGCGCATGCGCAGTGTCGGTGGGAATTGTCAAATCAGGGTACCACCGTGTTCAGACACTAGAGGGCCCCATAACACAACAAATAGAGACTCGGGGGGCAAGAGACGTGACATCTCTACTGGCTCGAAGGAGCGGACAGTGGGAGATGCTCAAAACGTCTGCTTGGGTGTTAAAAACAGTTACACAGGGCTACAGACTCCAATTCGCTGTCACCCCCCCTCGCTTCTCGGGCGTTCTGTATTCACAAGCCCGAGGGGAGTCAGCCCACATTCTAGAAAGAGAGATTCTCTCGCTTCTAGAAAAGAAGGCTATATCTATAATACCCGCCGAGCAGAGTCAGAGCGGCTTTTATTCCAAGTATATCCTCTTTCCCAAACGGGGATGGAACGGAATTCGGCCAATACTAGATTTGAGGGCTCTGAACGCGTATCTAACACATCTCTGCTGCGTCTCGTGGGACAAAACGACTGGTTTACATCAGTCGACCTGAAAGATGCGTATTTCCACATCCCAGTATATTACCCACACGGGAAATATCTGAGATTCGCATTTCAGGGGGTCTGTTACGAATACAGAGTACTTCCCTTCGGACTGTCTCTCAGTCCCAGAGTGTTTGTACGATGTACGGAAGCCGCGATAGCCCCGTTGAGACAACAGGGTATTCGCCTGGCAACCTACCTAGACGACTGGCTGCTCCTCGCACAGTCGGAGCAGGAGGCTATTACGCAGACAAATGTCCTCGTAAAGCACCTGCTCAACCTGGGTTTCATAATAAACACAGAGAAGAGCATGCTGTGCCCAGCACAGACTGTACTCTTCCTGGGTTTGCGCCTAAACTCAGTGCCCTTTACAGCCTGCTTGTCGGCGGAAAGAGTGAAAGCTTTCAGAGCTTGTCTCGCTCATTTCCAGCTGCGCAAACATGTTCTCTTCAGATCATGCCTGCGGTTACTGGGGCTCATGGCGTCAGCCATTCTGGTCGTGCGACTGGGACGCTTACACATGAGAGAGTTTCAGCGCTGGGTAGCCGCTCTAAAACTAAACCCCTCGCGTCATGGCGCGCGGAGAGTGATGGTTACGGCGAGATGCATAATGGCACTGCGCCACTGGCTACACCCGACTTTTCTAGTACGGGGCGTACCGATGGGGGCTGTCCTTTCACGGAAGGTGGTCACCACGGACGCATGTCTGGCTGGGGAGGTATTTACGAGGGTCGCCCGGTGAGGGGTCTGGAGCAGAGACCTCCAGCGGGCGCACATAAATTACCTGGAGCTTTTAGCGGTGTTCCTCACCCTAAAACGCTTTCTGCCTTTTCTCAGAGGACACCATGTCCTCGTGAGGACGGACAATACGACCACAATATCGTATATAAACCGACAAGGGGGTTTGCGCTCTCTCCAGTTACACATGCTGGCACGCAAACTGATCTTATGGAGCTGCGGACGTCTCCTCTCTCTGAGAGCGACGCACGTACCTGGTGTGATGAACCTCGGGGCAGACCTGCTGTCCAGAGGTTCACCACTATACGCAGACTGGACTCTACATCCAAGGATTGTGAGCCAGCTGTGGGTGCGCTACGGCCGAGCCGCAGTAGATCTGTTCGCATCAAAAGAAAATGCTCACTGTCAGCTTTTCTTTTCAATGCGCGATCAAAACGCACCGTTAGGCGTGGACGCGCTCGCGCACGATTGGCCTCCGGCCCTCCTGTACGCGTTTCCACCCTTGGCCCTGATACCCCCAACTCTAGCCAGAGTAAGGGAACAGCGCCACACAATGATCCTGATAGCTCCGCACTGGCCTGCAATGTACTGGCTGGCGGAAATGTATCAGCTGCTGTGCGGGCAGCCGTGGCAGCTCCCCCTGCACAGAGACATACTGTCTCAGGCGGGGGGGACGATCTTTCACCCACACCCGGAGCGCATGGCCCTATGGGCCTGGCCCGTGAGTGGTACAATCTGAGTACAGTGGGTCTCCCGCAGAAGGTGATAACCACTATTCAGAGTGCGAGGGCCTCCTCCACCAGGTCTCTTTATGACTGTAAGTGGAGGGTGTTTGAGGAATGGTGCCTTCAAAAAGGGCACACCACTTTTCAGTGTCCTGTTGGAGTGATTGTATCATTTCTACAGGACCTGATTGAAAAAACACAGGGCTTTCTCCACAGTCAAAGTGTACTTGGCTGCTATTGCTGCATGCCATGTGAGCTTTGAGGGTAAGACGGCCAGCCAGCATCCCCTGGTCTGCCGTTTTATGAAGGGAGCTCGCAGGCTCCTCCCTGTCTCCAGGTCACTGGTGCCCTTATGGGACTTGACAGTGGTTTTAGATGGGCTCACTCGAGCTCCATTTGAACCCCTGGAAGAAGCTGACATGAAGCACCTGGCACTCAAGACAGTGCTGTTACTGGCCCTGGCATCCGCCAAGCGTGTCAGTGACATTCATGCGCTGTCTGTACATCCTTCATGCACTCAGTTTGCCCCAGGGCAAACGAGAGTGTTGCTGAAGCCCAACCCTGCCTTTATACCTAAGGTGGTTGGTTCATGTACCCCAATTGACATTGAGGCATTTCCTCCGCCGCTGTGTCCCTCCGGGGAACAGCAGCCGAATTTGCTATGTCCAGTCCGTGCTTTACGCACTTATATGGACAGATCAAAGGAGTTTCGTCATAATGACCAACTCTTTGTGTCCTGGGCTAACCCTCAGAAGGGCAGGCCCGTTACTAAGCAACGGCTCTCCCACTGGATTGTGGAGGCAATTGCTTTGGCCTATACGAGTCAGGGTTTGCAGGCACCTTCGGGTTTGCATGCTCACTCGACTCGTGGTATGGCTACATCCTGGGCTTTGTTCAAGGGTGTTTCCATTCAAGACATTTGTGCAGCGGCGAGCTGGTCCTCGCCGCTCACTTTTGTCCGCTTTTACAGGCTAGATGTCTCTGCTCCCAGTGTGGCCCGAGCAGTGCTGGGCCCCCTGCTGAGTTAGAGCTCTAACTGTAATGTTCTGGTTGGTCTTGGTGACTTTCGAGATAAGCTCGTCTGACAATACGGGAGCTACAATATCCCATAGTGAGACATCGAACGGAGTATTACGAATGAGAACTATAGGTTACTTACGTAACCCCAGTTCTCAGAGTAATATGTAGTGAGATGTCTCACCAGACGGCCCTCCTTGCTATGGTGAAGCGAGAAGAGGTGCTTATCTTGAATGACGCATGCGAGGTAGTGCAAGCTACTTATAGGGGGTGGATTCCCTGACGCTGACGTCAAGATCACCCGCCAATCAGGATTGGCGTAATGAGATAGATGCTTCTGTTTGCTCCGCGGATGAGGCGCATCCCATAGTGAGACATCTCACTACATATTACTCTGAGAACTGGGGTTACGTAAGTAACCTATAGTTCTCCATTACAAGTTAACAAGTAAATTAATTATTATAACTGGCTTCTTTCAGATCGTTTTGACTGTTGGATTTATTTCCGTTTTTTCTTCATTAGACATTATTATCATTTTATTGTGTTTAGTTTAGCTAGACTTGAGGCAGGTATAGGACCAGCATGCACCTTTGAGAGTCTATATATTTTTTTCAGAGCAAGAGAGACAGGAGGAGCCATGATTTCTTTGTTCTTTGTTTGCTTCCTTAGGGTAAATAAACCACAAAATCACAGAAACTTCTGTATTACCGATGGACTGATTTTCCTTTGTGATTTGCGTCATTGCCTCAGTTCTTTAGATTTTGATTCTGGACAAATAGTAACTCTGTTACAATACATAGTTATTCTTCATAAATTATTTAAATTCTTGATCTGAAAGAGTAAGTACTTAATTGCTGTTGGAGAAATAAAATGGAGTTGAGATAACATTACATTTCCCTCTGAAATCTAATTTAGAAACAGTTTCAGCATCATACGTAGGGTTTAAAAATAACAACAATGTGCTGACACTGTAATTGCATAGTAACTGTATTACTACTGCCATGTCACCACGGCTGCAACATTTGAAGGATGGGGTGAGGGCAAAGTGATCAGCCACAGTATTATTGCCTACTGGATGCCATTTCTCCAGTCTGGTTCGAGACCGAAAGGGACGGGGAAAGACAATAGCAGCCGCATAGTCTGAGGATGTTTCTATTTGCATGTGTACACCACTCCCACCAGTTTCCCTCTACATCCCATGAACAATGCTGAATAGAGGATTGCCTGATGTCATCCGGCGACGCTGCTCGTGATCTGACAAGAATCCTAAATCCTGTCCCGCCAGTTCCTGTTGCAAACCGATATCACTGGGATTTATACTAATGAACAGATCCAGTTTCAGAATATTTCCCAGTGTTGCCACATTCATTAGAAAGACACAGACATCTTTTGTCAACCTTTAAATCGTTGTACAGTCAGCTCACGCCAAAAAATGAAGCTCCGTCAATGCATTCTTGTGGTGGAGAGACAGACAAAAGAAGCTTCTTGAGTCAAATGAAACCACTTCTCCTCTTTTGTTGTGTGCAGTGGCTGCAAACAAAGGCTGCTTTTTTGTTGTATGAGATCCATGTGATCCAAAATACAGTTACTAACTAACTACAGGACATACTGCAATATTTCATATCGGTTTAACCAGCTGTCTTTTCCTGTAATTATATTATTCTTAAGAAATGTCTTTAATATTCTATTGCTATCCCTTCTTGACACACTAATCGTGGGCAATTTGAACACTTTTCACCCTTCAAAAGCCTCACATCCATGACTAATTTGGACGATTTTCCACAAGTGAATGTGTGAAAGTTATCATGTCTGCACAGATGGGACAGCCCACCCCGCTACTGTGGGTTTGCTAGATGGGAACTTGACATTAGGATTTATTGATGCTGTCTGCATTATAATCATCACATCCTGTCAATAATACATGAAGGATGAAGATAACTTTTGCTGGCAGTGTAATTACATTTTATTATGTTAGTACCAACTTCGCCAAATGTTCTTCTCCTCTGCCTACACTAAAATGTTACTGGAAAAATTGTAAAAAGCAGGGTTGTCATCTAAAATATACAACAACATTGATACAATGTCCACACCAATTTACTGGATGCCAAATCGAGGTCAAAGTTGTTATCCTTAATGTATTTTATTAAGCAAGCATATTTACTGAACATTCAAAATAGCAGATGATGAATTGAATAGTTTTGGGTTTTGGGATCAGACAAAACGAGTAAAATATCACTGTGGGAAATGTTGATGGCCATTTTTCAACATTTCATCAACAGATTATGTGAGGATTTACAGCCTGCCTCCTCCTATTCCTCTTTGTCTGTGTTGTGTTGTCTAGATCTGTCTTTGGTTTTCTGTCTGCGTTGTGTCTTGTCTAGATCTGTCTTTGGTTTTCTGTCTTCGTTGTGTTTTGTCTTGTTTAGATCTGTCTGTGATTCCCTGTCGTTAGTTTCCCTGGTGTGTCTAATTTACCCGATTGTGTTCACCTGGGGCCTTTCTCATTTCAGCTAATCCCCCTCCTCGACTCCCCTCCTCGACTCCTATCCTCGATACTTAGTCCCGCCCACAGGAGATGTGAGCGGAGGAGCCGAGGAGGGGAACCGAGGAGAGAGGAGGGGAAGCAGCAGGCGGTTAGAGAAATGAGAACTCCTCTCCTCTGAGCGGTCATTTTAAAGAGACGTCCATTAATGATGACAGGAGGCACAGCAGACCTCTGTCTCATGGACAGATGTGTTCATGACGACTTATATATTTACTTTTAATTCATTCACAGTGCGGTATAATGATTTTTTCCGCTGCTCTCAGCTCCTCCGTTTCCACTTCCTCATTCTTCTCCGTCTTAAACATTCCTGACATTACAGAATGCACGCTTTTATATATATATATATATATATAACAGGCTACAGATGCGGACACACACACACACACACACTTACACACACACATATATATATTGTATATATTTATATATATATATACAATTTCAGAATCAAACAGAGCACTCTCATAATAACGTAACACTATCAGAGACTGGATATATCCCCCCCCCCCCTCTCTGGTCACTACAATGAGGAAAATTAATTACGGGCCAAAAGTTGTATTTACAAGTATTAAAAGTAAGCAGAGACCTGTCTGTCCGCTGCATCTACGCACAAACTGTACCACACACACCTACAGCTCCTAAAGCATAATCAGGCGACAGCCGTTGTGTATTTTATTATGTGAAGCACTAAATGGTTTTAGAAAAATATCGACTCTTTGCTTGTAGATATCTACTAAAAACTACAGCAAATAAAGAGAGTAGGCCTGTTACACTGAGTGATATATATTTTACACACTGCTCTGCTTTCTGCACGGACCTCACAGCTGTTCTCACTGTAAACATCGCGACGCGATGAAAGCAGTTAATCAAATAATATCCAGGGGATGCATGCAGAGCTGTGATTGGCTGAGATAAGTCCGGCCGCGCGTCACGACTCTCTGAAACATCTCTGTTCCCGGAAATGCATCCACGAAGGAGCCGTGGAGGACTGTGGAGGACCCATCAGTGTATCCTCGGTTATAGCTCCTCCAGAGAGCCTCCTCAACGCTCGATCCTTGGTGCTCGAAGTGCATTTAGAGAAATGAGATGTCCTTCAACATGGCGCGCTGAAATTCATTTCCGGGTCACTATCGGAGGACCGAGGAGTCGAGGAGTCGAGGAGGGGGATTTGATGAAAAGAGAAAGGCCCCTGGTGTCCTTGTGCTTCTCCTCCCCTTCTCAGCTGTTTGTGATTACCCCTCTGTGTATTTAGTCTTGTCTTCCCCTTTGTTCAGTGTCGGATCGTCTTGTGATATGGCTTGTTCCTCGGTGAGTGTTTCTGTTTTGTTTTAGTTTATCCACTTAGCCTTGAAATAAAGGAGTCTTTTTGTCACTTGAATCTGCATTTGGGTCCTGCTTCCTGCTACACAAACCGTAACAGAACGATCCGACCAGATATGGGCCCAGCAGATCCTTTGGAGAAGGAGATATTGGATTTCTCCTTTTTGTTGAATAACTGCTCTGATCTATGGATTATAGCGAAAAGGGTTCAGCAGCGAGAGGCTGCTCTGGCAGAAGCACGCCAGATTACGTTGGAGAGACCAGGCTTGGTTAAATTCTTACCTGCCTGGCTTTTGGATTTCCTCTCGGTGTGTTTTCCCCTGCCTGACAGCCCCAGGCCTCCCAACTCCCGTTATGACACCACACGCATCGGTTTTGTCCGTCTGGAGTCAGCCCCTGCTTCTTCCCCAGTGTTTGCTGTAGGCCCGGAGCCATTCGCTGGAACTTTCCTGGCTTTTGGAGGTCCACGGAGCCTCCAAACGGCTCCTAAAAGAAGGAGTCGCAAGGCCAGGTTAGCAGCACGAGCCCAAAAAGCAGACATGGTTACAGAACCAGTTCAGCCCCCAGCAGCCATGGATTCGTGCTCCATTGCCAGTCCACACAGCCATGGTACCGTGCTCCAGTACCATCCCACACAGCCATGGATTCGTGTTCCGGTACCTTACCTTGCAGCCATGGTTCCGGCTCCAGAACTGGACAATACTGCCATGTTTCCGGCTCCAGAACCTGACATTACTGCCATGTTTCCGGCTTCAGAACCGGACCTTACAGTCATGATCCAGGCTTCAGTTCCGGTCCCCTCAGCCATGGTTCCGTCTCCAGAACCGGCCCATACCGCCATGGTGCCGGCCCCAATTCCAGCCATGGTTCTGGCTCAAGTACCGGCCCATACAGCCATGGAGCCGGCCCCTGTTCCAGCCATGGTCCCGACTCCAGCACTTCGTCTCCTGTCGGCGTACCGGCCGACGCCAGCTCCATGTCCAGTTCCATTGGAGGTCCCGCCGACTATTCTCCTGCCGGGGGTCCTACCAGCTCCATGTCCAGTTCCATTGGAGGTCCCGCCGACTATTCTCCTGCCGGGGGTCCTACCAGCTCCATGTCCAGTTCCATTCGAGGTCCCGCCGACTATTCTCCTGCCGGGGGTCCTACCAGCTCCATGTCCAGTTCCATTAGAGGTCCCGCAGACTACTCTTCTGCCGGGGGTCCGGCCAACCCCTGGTCCTGTGCCGTTAGAGGCCCAGCCGACTACTCTTCTGCCGAGGGTCCTGCCAACCCTGTGTCCTGTGCCGTTGGAGGCCCCGCCGACTACTCTTCTGCCGAGGGTCCTGCCAAC
>CALSBZ010046676.1:650375-662594 GCA_943591055.1 Gobionotothen gibberifrons | reverse complement strand
GGGTCCTGCCAACCCCTGGTCCTGTGCCGTTGGAGGCCCCGCCGACTGCTCTTCTGCCGGGGGTTCTGCCAACTCCTGGTCCTGTTCTGTTGGAGGCCCCGCCATCATCTGTCTCACCGGGGGTCCTGCCAACTCCTGGTCCTCTTCCGTGGGGGATCCTGCCGAGGCCTATCCCACCGGCTCTGGTTCCTGTTCGGCCGTCACCGGGCTCTGCTCGACCTCTGGAGCTGTCTGGTCTTCGCCCTCAATCCTGGCCCCCTGTGAGCTGCAGTCTTCGCCCTCGAGACCGGCCCCCTGAGAGCCGCGGTCTTCACCCTCGAGCCCGGCCCCCTGAGAGCCACGGTCTTCGCCCTCGAGCCCGGCCCCCTGAGAGCCACGGTCTTCACCTTCGAGCCCGGCCCCCTGTGAGCCGCAGACTTCGCCCTCGAGCCCGGCCCCCTGAGAGCCACGGTCTTCGCCCTCAAGCCCGGCCTCCTGACTTTCCCGGCCGCGGTTCTCACCCTCATGCTCGGCCCCCTGAGTTCGCCCGCGGTGGCCTTCGCCCCTCAATGGACTCTGCCTTGCCCCCGGGTCGTCCGCCCGAGTCCCCCACCTTGGACTCTATCTTGCCTTCCTGGTCCTCTGCCGTGCCCCTGGGCTATCAGTTCAGTCCCGTCCTCCTGACCCCCTCCACCCACCCTGTTTTGTTTTAGTTTATCCACTTAGCCTTGAAATAAAGGAGTCTTTTTGTCACTTGAATCTGCATTTGGGTCCTGCTTCCTGCTACACAAACCGTAACAGATTATTAACAATTTAGCAATGAGACATGAAGTATATACATTTATAGATCTGCAAATAATTGTTAATTGCCTATACAACAACCTTAAGTAATCTATCAGGATGTTCTATAAAATAAAATAAACGTATTTGTTTATCTTCCTCAGATGTCATGGCGTCCAACCTACCGAAGCTCCAAGTTTCGAAATGTCTACGGAAAAGTAGGCAACCGGGAGCACTGCTTCGACGGTATCCCCATCACCAAGAACGTCCATGACAACCACTTCTGTGCCGTCAACTCCAAGTTCCTGGCAGTCGTCACGGAGAGTTCCGGCGGCGGCTCTTTCATCGTCATACCTGTTCCCCAGGTAACTGGCATCAACACCACTCGCTGTTTGTTGTTATCTGACCCAGAATCCAGGTTATTGCCAAGTAGGTTTCACGTACATGGAATTTTTTCTTGGTGTATTGGTGCACAGGCAAGAAACATTTACAATGAAAATATTGAAAGAAATAGTATTTAAATGCCGACAGGATCGAAGGTAAAGGGGGTCTTTCCTCTTTGGAGTCCTCTGACTTTATTTTGTGTCAGTGCAGATTTGTGATGATTTGTGTATTTGGGGAGAGTATTTGGGGCTTGATAATATTGTTAAGTTAAAGGTCCCATCATATGCTTTTCTGGTTCCTTGTGTGTTATGTAGCTTTTCCTGCATGTAAACGGTCTGCAAAGTCACAAATCCTCAAAGTACACCCTGTAGCTAGTAAAACTCTAACACAGAAAATACCTGTCTATGCTGCCCCAGAACGCCTCGTTGTAGATATATATATATATTTTTTTCTTCCGGGGCCTATTGACGTCACTAAGTCCAAATGGACCAATTGGCACACAGCTATAGAACAATAGGCACACCCTCTGCCAGGGCGGACTCCCGAGCAGCTCAGGAGTTCGCCCCGCGAGGCTCCCGTAGCAGACAGTGTGAGGTGGATTTCCCGCTGTGTTTCCCTGGATGCTGGATATAGACCAAGTGCCTTGCCGGCGCCCCGCGGTATCCGCTGGCATGTCCCGCAGACCCCACGCAGCAACCAGGAAACGACATCAGTAATCCACCTCTCACTGTCCGCTCCTCGAGCCCCACAGGGCGGACCAGCAAGCCCCGCAACGTCCCGCCAACACGGCACCCAGACCCCATGCAGCATTCTCATCTGTTTGTCATTACTGGTGTCATTTTCTGGTTGCTAACAAACGCCATTGTAAAACATAAACACTGATGTTCAGCTGTAACGGTGGTTGACTAATCAAAACAGAGTGGGCGAGCTGACCAGAGCACACTGGGCTCATAGGCAGGGGGGGGGCAGGAGCTCCAACATGCCGTTTAGGACAGAGAGTGAATACACTATAGAGATGCTGTATGAGAAAACCAATGTGATTTTGGAACATTGAACAATGTAAATCTATTCTAGTAGACCTCAACAATGGAATTATGATCAGTAGAAATGGCCAAGACATGGGACCTTTAACAATTAAAGCTTGAGTGACTTACTGTGAGTCAAAGCTTTTAGGATGGTGAGGTACATGAAGGTATATCTGTTTAGGGTTTGAGTCCGTAATTCGGTCTGATTTATCAGATTATTTTTATCTTTAAGATCTGGAGGTTTAAAAATGTTTCCACATAAATTCACCAGAGAGTCTCCCTGCTACTTCAGAGCCTGCCAGGCTTACATCTTCAAGCCAGAACCTAAAGCCAAAGTGAAATGCCAACACCGAGGCATACTGGTATTTCCCATAAACAACACAAAATGCCCCTGTTGTTATGGAAAGTGTGAAATTCTTTCCTACATGTAGGAAAAGTGAATGTGTCTGTATTTACTGAACAATCTCTTCTCTTTCAGCACATTCTGCTTTCCTGCTTTTGCTGGATTAATCATTATACAACATCATTGCAGATTTGTATGTGGAAGATAAGCCTGGCAGTGGCACATTTGAGAGTAAACTGATAGTAAACTGATAAATCGTCCAACACATTAGTGGAAAGTAATTTTTGTGTGCTTAAGTGAGAACATGTTTGCTCACATTTTTGTATGTGTTGATCATGTTGGGTTTGATATAGAGGTCATAAATGTGTTTTTAAATGCTGATGTTGTGCCTATTATGAATAGAGTTGCCTATGTAATTGGCAAGTGTTTTCTATGTGAGGCTGATGGTTGATGTTATTTTATCCCGTTATTACTGCGGCACGTATGCGAGTAATTTTTCCATAGGACATTAACGTAGTTCACCTCTTACCTCAATTTGTAGTTCAGAGTGTAGGTCTGAGAAACCATAAAAAGAGTGTTTTGCCCCTTTAAGAGCGGCGATGCCAAGGTACTTTAAAAAAGCTCTTGGCTGCCAGACAGAGTCGAGTCACGCTGTTATCAGCAAGAAGAAGTATTCAGTAAGCCGAGAGCCTCTGCCATAAGAGGCAGGGAGACCGACATCTTACATTCATCAGGAGCTTTTGTGTTCAGTCATGGAAAGAGACCTTTTGGTGATGAGATACCTGGTGTGAAGCGCTGAGATAATGTCAGCTTTTTTTTTTTGCTTTTTTTTAATACTTTATTTTTAATTTGTTAAGACATTACAGAGGAAACAAAACAACAAGTAACATACAACATACAGGTCACTGGGGTAATACATCATCAATATGTTCTCAGCAATTATTCTTGTGATATGGGAAGACCTCCCTCACAATGGGTTCACAACCAATCTGTGTGAAACATACAGTAGTAGCAAAGTTATGCAAGAATTATAGACTATTGTACCAAAAGGAGTAAAGCAATATAAAATAAATATCTCAGGGTTATGTGACCCCCCCTCTTCATGTGCAAAACCCATTTGGACCAGTAATTGTCAAATTTTTCACTACAGAGTCTTAGAGAGAAAGTCAGCCTCTCCATACGAAACAAGTCATTTACAATGTTTATCCATTCTCACTTTGTTGGTGGATCTTTCACAAGCCATTTTTTGGTAATTGCCTTTTTGCTGGCTGTCAGTAATATTTTAAGAAGATACTTGTCCCGAACACTAAATTCCACTGGTATATTAGCTAAATAAATCCCATCAAAACTGTTTGGAATCTCAAAGCCAATAATTTAATTTATTTCCGTTATTATAGATAGCCAATAGGGTTTGATCACTGGACAGTTCCAGAATATGTGGAAATGATCAGCCATGATATGACTACACTGCCTCCAGAAGTGTCCAGATACTGGTCTGCCATTCTGATGGTATTTTATTCTTGGAGTAATGTCAGCTTTTTAAACCATTTCTTCAGATCTGAAGTCAATATCTAATAGTGTCATGTAAGCTAGCAAGAACATAACAAGGGCATCGTCTTGATATAACCTTTAACCTCTTAAGCCCAAAGATCCCCCCAGTGGACCCCCCCCACAGTTTTTTTTCGAGACTATGTCTCAGGGCTTCTTAACATTTATGAAACTATTAATGTTCCATACCCTTTTAAAGGTAAGAAACTCCGCTAACTGACAATATGAAAACATTTTAGCTAAAAAAGACACAAGAGTAATACCAAGCCTTTGAATTAGCATTGAGCTAGCAAAATGCTAACTAATGCTAACGAACTTTTACACAGAACTCACGGTAGAAATGCCCTTATTACTATCTTAACTGCACAAACAAGATATACGATTTAAAGCTGAGACTCCACAGATTCCAGACATGTAATGTCATCACTGTACGACCCCGAATTGCGGAGCTATCAGCCAGAAAAGAGAAAGTAAACAACATCCGGTTTCAAAAATATTACAATAATTACGTCTTACCTTTTTTGATTTGTGATCAAAAGTTGTGTTCACCGGAATAAAAACGCCGCTCAAGGTTAATCCAATGTCTTTGTGTCACGTAGACATTTTTACTGATAATCCATCATCATATTTATGGCAATATACTGGGTATAAAGTTTTGCAGTCCAGGCTTGCACTTTCAGATATGCTTCGTTTGCTTCTCTATTATGTCCGCTATGGTAATGTTTACGTGGATTTGGGAACTGCCCCTCGATTCTATTGCATCTGATGGTTAAGAAAAAGGTGTAAATCACACAAATCGAACAATGGGTTCCAGAGATATGGTCCTGCGCAAAGTATAAAGAATGCCAGCCAGCCTACGTACTTTGCGCAGCTGACTTCACTTAGGAGCCTCATCTCAATACCCCTCCTCGACTCCTCCTTTCCCTCACTCGCCTCCTTTCCTTGCGTCTTAGCTCCGCCTCCGTAAGATGCGAGCGAGAGACACGAGGAGGTGACGCGAGGACAGAGGAGTCCTCGGGTATTAATTGGGATGTCCTCGTTCACTCAAACGTCACTTTTAAACGATGTCTGTTAATGATGACATGTGAACAGCTGTAACCCCTCTCATCGGGTTTAACTGAATAACTCCTTAGAACCGGCCCATTTGTTGTTAAATATTTATTTAAATGAATGAATCTTTCTCTTGTTAGTCAAGGAATGCTGTCTGCTTTTGTGTTCCGTTTTGTTGTAAAATGTAGCCTACATTTAAATAAAAATATAATGATACTAATGTGAAAGCCTTTTAGAAATGAATTGCACATAATAATTCCCACGGAGCTGTGAGCATTTATACATGTATGTGACGCTTTTCCACTCATCTTCCAGTTGTCGGTTTTCCTCTGTTGAAATGGACCAGGTGGGGGCGGGGCTTTTATACGCGAGTAGTGAAAACACTTCCGCGTAGTCTGCTCGCGTGTATCCTCCCTTTCGTCTCCTCCCTCACCCCTCCTCGACTCCTCCGTGTGCATTTCAGCTATTGGGACGTCCTTCAACATGGCGTGTCTTGATCGATTTCCGGGTCAAGTCCCGGAGGAGGGGAAGAGAGGAGTCGAGGAGGGGTATTGAGATGAGGCTATTGTTTACACGTGAAAGGAAGCAGGAATTCCAGCAGGACCCAGAGCGCACAGAGCACAGAGCAGGCAACAGATACCAGAGCAGATTACAATATTACCGTTTAGGACTTTTTCTGTACTTTGACTTTTGTCAAATAATGGCTCACAGGAAAGAGATGCTTAGTACTTTACAGGCAATGGAAATTGTGACTAATGTTGACAGCAATGCAGATATGTTGCTGTTGATTCTGACAACGAGGATCTCCTCCATTTTGTATGTTTTTTTTTATTTATCTATTTTTATTTTTTTATTTTTTTACAACAGTTGTATTTGGATGGAATGAATACCTATAGTGATAATTCAAAGTAATACAATTATTTTTACAGTGAAAAAGGTCAAATGGAACTGACGGTTCCCAAATTACCCAGAGGTGAGTCCGCCTGGACTTTATTTTTCTAAATCTCTCTAAAAAGGTCAAATTTCACTTTTTTTGCATCAATCTTGATACAGGGTACTTATTATAGGTTATAGTTTGGATTCCTAAAGCTTTTAGTCTACTAACCCATCATGCAAGGGTGGTTTTCACTATAAGTATAGGTTTTTCATTAGAATATACATGTTTTTACTATGTTCCATCTGAATTTACTTTAAAATAAAAAAATATATATTGATTCTGACACTTCTACATCCAACTCACAGATGTAACCTTGCTTTGAGAACAATTATTATTAATTTACTCCTTTTAGAAGTGAAGATAAGTCATTTGTTGTGTTAGTGGCATTTTCGAGCCTGAAACCTGAAAAACAGGCTCAGGGCTTAAGAGGTTAAGTTGTTTTTTTGAAGGGTGTTTTTCATTTTGTCCCCCCCTACACTGATATATCAGATATAGCTTTTAAGATTGGTGAGGCTGCTGGAAATACTCAGAGGTCTCTGGGCAGTTAATATGCAGAGCTCTTTGTTTATGAAACTCACTTTGTTTTGAGCTTTTTAATATGAAGAAAATCTGCCCGGCATCAAATGACTTTTTTTTATTAGTCAGTCCAGTCATGAAGAAATAAAGACGTATGAGCCAAAAATGAATACAGTGGTATGGACTGGCAATAAACACATCTTCAAGTGATTATTATACTTTATTAAAAAACCTATCCTGAACAAAGGTAAAATAATACCTCACGTCAATCTCACATTTCACAAATGGTATTTTTTTGCTGTATATTGACTATATCCATGACCCTTCTAAAGAGCATACTAGATCGATTTCCTCCTGGTCAAAGTACTGCACTTAAGCGTTTCCTCTGCTGAGCTGACGAGGTCAGAAATGCATTTCTCATATTCAGCAGCAGCAGCAGCACAGCTGACAGCTTCTGTGGGATGAAGGACTCTGTTCAAAACAACACATCAGCAAACTGAAGTTATCCTCTGTATTAGATGATTAGTAAAAACACATCTTAGTTTGTGTTTAATGTGTTGATGCTACATATATGGTGTTGAATAATAAGAATGATTATTAGTTTGTCTTTATTAGGCTAGTGGTCACTTATTTGTGATGTTATGTAAATTATCGATACCCTCCAGATACACAGAAACGTATTGGGATTCATTAACAGTGTATTTGTTAAGGTGCTGTATACAATGCACATTATAGTGCAGGATGTTTAATGTTTAGGCTACAGAGTTGGCTTATCAAAAGTAAATCAAACTGCGAAATCGATGGATGGGGTTACATCTTAATTAGAAAGAGGTTTGTCAATGTCACCAGTCCCACTTAAGTCACACTAACCAAAATCAATAGCTGTCTCCAGTGCTAAGTACATCAACTAAAGGCAGTCTGTTGAGTCCAATTATATGAAATCACTCAAAACTGATAAGAAATGAGAGGAAAATAACCTGAACAAGGTTGGAAATATAAGCACTGAAGGAAAGTAAAATCTTAATACAAGGCCAACTACATTTGTGAACGTTTGAAATGAGCTCCTCTTGCTCCTTCATTAGAAATGCAATCTGATGTGTGTGTGCTTGGCTAATGGCGTGGTGTGAGACATATTATGATGACAGCCGGCGAGACGGACATATGGTTGCCCCAGACGACGCCACTAGCAAGGGGGAGGAATACCGCTGGCACCACCTGGCACACACCGGCCCAGAAATCACCTCATAAGGTGACAAACACCTCTCCATCACCTCAGACAAAGAGAGGGCAGTGGGTGTGGTGCTTTTTGAATCTTTGCTTTACTACTCATTCTAAATGATCTTTTAATTATTTAAAAGCATTTGTAATTTTTTCCAGGAAAAAATGCTAATCAATCTTTGGTGCCAGTGTAGGTGTCACTTTGCACTGGGATATTGCCTTAATGCGATTGTTTGCTTTTTTCTCACATTTGAACGACCAGCCAATGAATATTTAAAAGGAAAAACAGCACAATTTTCAACAATGAAAATACTTGAAGCTGTTGCAATCTCATCTCTTATCTAAAATAAACCAGTACTGCAGTTTATTTTTACTAAAGGTTCTTCTATGTGTCGGTTCACCAGCAGGATCAAATGTAATATTTTATATGATTATATATAGATGCCTACACTGCATTCATCTATGTTATTAAGACTGTACCTGGGTTATTGGCTTTATATACTGTATATATGGAAGTGAAGTTCACAGCATATTGTGCACAATACTCATATTCAACGTTAAGGATGTTATTTTGCTACGGTTCATTAAAATTACCATTAAGTTAAACTATCACAGTGAAGTTATTTTTTAGAAAACTCCAATACAGTGTCAATATAATGCAGACCATTTTTCTGGTGCATACAACATGAATGCTCTAACGGCATATATTAGACCATTAACATGAGAAAAAACACAGCAGCAGCCATTCAGTTTGATAAGCATGACTCAGCATGTTAATTTCCCTCTCCTGAGATTCATAGTGATTGATATCCGCATGCAGCAACACAGATGTTTAGCTGCAACATTCGTGAGTTGTTTAGTAAAGCATTAGGATAGAAAAGGATAGAAAAGTCCGAATTGCCAGTCTTGCATTATTAAATCCAAATGAGTTGTTAACACCCTCCTGGTCTGTAATTAATTAATTCACATTAAACTGTATTATAGCCAGACAAGTCATAAAATACTGCCATTAGAACATCCCAGAACAGCAGTAATTAGGATTTATTGGGGATTAGAGATCAATAACAGTTGTTAGCCATCACAGTGCGTTGCCTTTGGTGTAATGCAGCTGCTGGGCCGGCACATCTGTGGGACTCCAATAATACCTCATGGACCCCTGAACCCTGTGGATCCCAACATACATTATTTCCTTGCAGGTAATTAGTTCCATCTTAATAAGCAGTCCCTCAGGTCCCATGTTAATAATGTTTTGAGGCCATCCACATTAATAGAAAACTGTGTCTTCAAAACTCGGCATTAGCCTTGCTTGTCCCTTTTTAATTTTACATTTTGTATAACTTATTTAAAGGGACCTATTATGCAAAATACACATTTTGATGTATTTTATACATAAATCTGTGTCCCCGGTGTGTAAGGAGAATCACAACGTTTCAGAGAATACAATCCTCTCTCTTTTCCTCCTTACCCACATCTCTAAAAAAATTTAAAAAAACGGGGGTGCAAAGGAGCTGATCCAGGATTGTGGCTCCTATGACGTCATTGGTGGCACACGTGACACGTCCCAACCTATCGTCTCCGTATACAGTCGTCTAGCTGAATCCCCTCTCGCAGCTGTGTGTCTGTGTATTCAGCAGGATGTCTGCAGGAAGCTCTAGAGTAAAGTTGTTATATATAATACATATAATATAATGGCACTGTTCTAGCGATAAACACTTAAGAAAGAACATGTGCTGTATCAGAAACAATGCACGGCGTGTTTTGGGAGTATGGTCTGTGTTTACATTAGCAAGCATGCTAACACTCAGAGCTAACGCTGTACTGGAGAGAATATGTGTAACGTAATGTCCTTGTGGTAAACCCTACGAGAGAGAAACGTTTGAGCTCCATACTGTTTCAGAAATAATACTTAAGTGGTTTGGAACATAATATGGCATTTAATCACGGCAGCGTTTAGCTGAGTTTCTCCCGATAGAAAACTCTCTTAGCAGGGGAAAGCTGCATGACGCTACAAAGGGGCGTGGCTAGCAGCAGCTGTTCCATTTAAAGCTACGGTCACAGAATCAGCCTTTTTGGAACAGGGCTGGAATAGAGGGGTATGAGCAGTATGAAGCATGGCTACATGGGTGATCTGTTAGGTATTTTAAGCAAAAAACGTCACACTGTTTTCTATTGGTATGGCCCTACAATATATTTTTCAAATATAGCATAATAGGTCCCCTTTTAAATGTGCATCTGTAGCTACATGTACCCACATTTGAGTTTCTTTTTGGATGTTGTGAGAAGCTATTGTGGTCCAAAGTTGGCAGAAAATAACGGGAGTGATGTTAAAGAGTCACACTTTCTCATACTCTCCTTGGCTGTTTTATTGACTGAATTGATGTCCCACTAAACTGTTGTCAAAGTTTGGCAGACATTTATGTCTATTGCTTTTGGTCACTTTGGCAAACTTGAAACATTGTTTCCTGTTGGCACAAATACTGCTTGTCTATTTTTATTGGATAAGCTACAAGTATGACATTCAAAAAGTATTTATTGATCTGCATGCTTTTTGTGTTTATGTTTCTATTTACTGTATCTTTTTGTATGGTGCTGAGAATACACTGATATTAATATTATAGCTATTTAACTTGTCAGCTTGGTGTCAGTAGCAAGCTAATATTGAGCAATGTAGGTATACTGTACACTACATGATATTTCACTGTCATTAATATACATACATACACCTAAACATAGTTCAAGCCTTACTGAGGCTGTATGATTTACAATTTAGTAAATTGTAAATCTTTTTTATGTTTTTATTGCTTTTAGTTTAGTTATTTAGGAAATCCATTACCTTTCTCTTTCAGGTTCAGGGTGCAAACATGTTGCATTTTATTGTCATTGTTTCTTATATTTGTTATATTATAGAAGGGTTGATAGAGTTCAGAGTAGGGCTTGATAACATATGGAGTGAATGTTCAGGGTTCAGTAAGGACAGTGGACTTAAACACACACAGGATTTCACTGAGGCATGACCCGACGCTCCTCAACAAATCTCTGAGGGAACAAAAAAAAATAGGTCAGCGGATTGAAGTTGCATCAAACATTCATGACAACATGACCGACATTTGGAGGTGGTGTCTGTCCCCTGTTGTTGTGAGCCACTGCCCCTCTGTGGACTCTGACGGTTATTGCAATAACAGAGATGTGCCTCAGATGTCCCAGTACAATAACCTGCTCTGCTTTATTAAATCATCTCTCTGATGTGATTTTTATTTATTTTTATTTCGTCTTTCGTGTTCACATCAATAAAATGTGTTTATTAATGTTCCTCGGAGATCAGTACAGATTCATTTATTTGTATTATTAACATTCTTTTATTATAAAATCTTTTTTGACACGTTTTTACCAAAGATGCCATGTACTGGGTGTCTTTTATGCATTTTATGTTTCAAAAACATGACTACACAATTTATCAATTGAATTACCACTTACAGTACATTTTTGTATAACCTCTTGATTGTGGTATGGTTCACGTAGGTCCTAATAAAAGCTTAATTCATTCCTTTCACCAACATGCTAACACATAAAAAGAAAATGCAAAATAACAATTTGTCTTTCTCTGTTTCAGTCTGGCCGCCTAGACTCTCATTACCCAAAAGTGTGTGGCCACCAAGGCAATGTGCTGGATATCAAGTGGAATCCTTTCTTTGAAAACATCATAGCCTCCTGCTCGGAGGACACCTCGGTAAGTGACCTACTTTATTACATTGTTAATGTTTTTTTACAAGTGATTATAGAGGAATATAGTATTGTTAAACTTTGAAGATGAATCTGTGAATCATGACAGCCACTGGCTCAGAAGGCAAAAAGGTCATGAAATCACTATGTCCACAGGGTGTGGGATGTAGAGAGTTTGTACTGGACACAAGCTTGTGATTGGATTTCGCCCGGCAGCTGCTGCTGCAGTTGTTATTGTGAGCAAGCGGCCTAAAAATGGCAAATGACGGATGTGAAATGCCTTTGTGCAAGTCAGAAATCCACTAGCTGTTCATTCCCTGACTATGTAAATCACATTAGACACAATATCAAATCTTAATCACTATCACTCTCAATCTCCAATGTTGCAAATATACAACCTGTAGGCCTTTTCCCCACGCACATGTTACGTTAGTCTACAGTAAAACCATGCAGCACTGTGTCCTGTAAAGTACTTTCACTTGTTGACGGATAATCTCCTCTGGACCAACACAGAGCCTCTAGCCATATCTGTAATCCAGACTAATCCTAATGCAATGGGCTGCATTGATACCGTGGGCTATTTTTGATCAGAGGGATCTCTAGCTGTGTTATGTTGATTGCGGCCATTTAAAAAAAAAGTTGCCTCCAAATCTTACTTAAATACATACTTACGTGTGTGTGTGTGTGTGTGTGTGTGTGTGTGTGTGTGTGTGTGTGTG
>CALSBZ010046676.1:631796-650365 GCA_943591055.1 Gobionotothen gibberifrons | reverse complement strand
GTGTGTGTGTGTGTGTGTGTGTGTGTGTGTGTGTGTGTGTGTGTGTGATGGTGATGGTGATTGCACTGTATATTTTGTATACTTTCTGTTGACTGTTTCATGTTAACGCGGCAGGTGCGAGTATGGGAGATCCCAGAGGGCGGTCTGAGGCGCAACATGACGGAGGCGGTGCTGGAGCTGTACGGCCACAGCAGGCGGGTGGGTGTGATCGAGTGGCACCCCACCAGCAGCGGCATTCTCTTCAGCGCTGGCTATGATTACAAGGTACTGCACAGTAACATGTAACCAAGCTCAAATCAGCAAAGTACACTGAAAGCACTATGAGTATAAGCAGCTCAATGTTTTAATTCATGCCTTCTTAGATACTCAAATACTGTTAGATATATAAAACGTGTCACTTGACTTATTTGAGAGTACCTTTTAGTTAATTTTGAAAGTATTCTTATATGATATTGTGTTTGATTAATCAATTAATGTTTGTATTTATCAAGCACAAATGCCAAATAATTGCTGTTTATAGCTTCCTAAATATTAACTTTCCATATCATAATCAAATGAGTATTTCAGGGTATTTGTCAGATAGAACATAAATATAACACCTTGGGCTCTGAAAAATTGTGTTCAGCATTTTTGCAGTTTTAGGTCATTTTATAAACTGAACGATTAATAGAATTTCCTAAAACACTAAATGAGTAATTATATGTAAAGTATATTGTTTTTATTTCACCTTGAATATCAGAACAGACTACTGTCGGATGTGTTATTAGTAGCACACAAAAACAACAGGCAAATTCTAGTCCCAAGCCCACAACATAATCACACCACTGAATCAAGCGCTACAGCAATCTAACAGCTCCACCCAAACTCTCCCTCCCTCCCGTGTCAGATCCTGATCTGGAACCTGGAGATCGGAGAGCCGGTGAAGATGATCGACTGCCACACTGACGTCATCCTCAGCATGTCCTTCAACACCGACGGCAGCCTGCTGGCCACCAGCTGCAAAGACAAGAAGCTGCGAGTCATCGAACCGCGCTCCGGGGCCGTCCTTCAGGTCAGGGGGGGGGGCGGCTGCTGTTTCTGTGGGGCGTGCACCACTGCTGATGTTAAAATATCCCTTGCTACAACTGATTATACTGTGGAAATAATTAATAGTTTTTTTGTCCTGGAGACTATATCAAATTTGAATAATGTTGATGAGATTTCACCTCCACCGAACCTCATGTTTACCCTATGATTTTTAAATGATAGGGTAAACAAGTCAAATGTTAAGCGCGTCTATGGGATAATATACAGCTAGCTGTTCATTATTTCAAAATGAACACAACAGGATGGTGCAATAATGACCGGCTGGCTGGATATTATCCTGTTTATTACATGGCTAAATTAATACTTTGAGACCAATCTTAGCTTAAGAACTATTTTTTTTATTTAAAAAATCTTCGCCAGAATTTAACATAAGAAATGCATACATAGAAATGTGTGCATCACAGAAATAACACACCATAGTATTGAGTTATTGACCAATCAGAATCGAGTATTAAACAAACAATAAGAACAATAAATACACCTATTTGTTGGCAGCTGACAAGTTCATAAGATCGCTGACATTTTATCAGAGTGCCTTAATGCCCTGCATCAATGGCTCACTAACACTCTTCTGGCTGAACGAGAACAAACCCACGTGGCCAGGATCCAAAAACTTGTGGAAGAAATGTTGTTGTAGAAATTGCAGCTCTATGAGATCACAAATTCAAATTTAAAGCCTGGTTTTGGTCAGATTTAATTAGGGTCACCTAATGATTTGTTGTAATATTTGACCTTGGTGCTCTCCCCGCCAGATCACCAGGAAATGGTTTCTGATTAGACTTCTGTTTGCTGCACCAAGTGGAGGTTATCAACACGAGAGCGCAGGAGGAGCAGAATAGAGAGGTTGTGATAAAAAGGGGAAACATCATGAAAATATGAACCTGAAATACATGATCTACTTTCAAAGATTACATCTGAGGCTGTTTGCCAACCCTATTATAGAGCATATGCTACCTGTGTGCTCCCTACTATAAATAATGATGCAAATGTATTTGTATCCTTTCTCTGTATTGTCACAACAACATAATAGTCCTAAGAATGAATACTGATAATACATAAGAGAATAACCCCCCGAGCTGGTCCCTGTATCATTAACACTGTGTCTCTGTGTGCTGCTCCACCAGCAAGCCAGCTGTAAGAACCACCGCGTGAACCGGGTGGTGTTTCTGGGCAACATGAAGCGACTGCTCACCACAGGGGTCTCACGCTGGAACACCCGGCAGATCGCTCTCTGGGACCAGGTCAGACAACACCTCCATATGCCCCGCGCATGTAATGCCAGAGTGGGTGGAGCGAGTGTGTGTGTTTAATTAGCATTGTGTGTATGTGTGTGTTTCTCCTTCTAGGAGGATTTGTCCATGCCAATTGTGGAGGAGGACATAGATGGCCTGTCAGGACTGTTGTTTCCTTTCTATGATGCTGACACACACATGTTGTACCTGGCAGGCAAGGTCAGTGCTGCCTATCACTGGGTCACAACAAGGAAGTTATTTCTCAGAACTGTACATTTTTTAAGATTGACCTCATTCAGAACCAAATTGATGTCTATTAAATTATCAAAACTGTACTACAGGTTTTTATTTTAATATATTTATCTCACGAAATAACAGGATAGAGGCAAACAGTTCAAAATAAATATGGCAAATACGAAACAAAATACTGAGCTACAAACGTCAATGTTGTCCTTTTTTGAGTGCCAAGAGCATACAAACATAAAATGCATAAATAAATTAAAATGATAAAATAAATTATAGAATTTGACCATTATGCATCCCTTTAACTAAAACCAGCAGGAATTGCCCCCTAAATAAAGTGAACAAACAGTTCCAAGTCAACACAATAGCAAAATAATGTTTATGTGTTAGTGTCAAATATGTATTTATGAATGTCAATTTTTATGACATATATTTGACACCAATCACATATTTCCTCCTGGTTGCTGCACAGACACGTGAACGCAAACTATTCTGATAATTGATACTAGGTGTTAGGGTATTATTTCAATTTTGATTTAAAAGACATTCATATTCATTTGAAAAACCTCAGTCATTTAAAATATTAGGCAAAGCATTTAAAGAAGTATTTAAATCTAAGACGGCACAGTTTATTTTGGGAATTGGAGCAAAGCACAAAAATGAGATGAGGCTTTACTAATCTGAATGGTAAAAAATGAGTTACTTCTTGAACTGTAGTGTAACGGACACATTCTGGTGCCTTGGCAGGGGGACGGCAACATCCGGTACTTTGAGATTACCACAGAGAAGCCGTACTTACAATACCTAATGGAGTTCCGGTCCCCGACCCCGCAGAAAGGACTCGGTAAGTCAGCAAATGTGATCTCTCCTGCTGAGAGCGGAGTGACAGATACTACCCGCTTCATTAGCAGTCTTTAGGGAAGGGAGGAGGGATTTACTACTCTGAAAGTGGTGCTGCATGGCTGAAAGGATGAAATGAACTGAAGGGAAAAATTAGGCAGAATAATTGAAATACATTCCCTCAGAGTAGCTTTATGACTTCCACTAACTTCGTGTCACATTGCAGCAGGTTGATACTTTTCTCTTGTTCTTGACATTGGTGTTGAATTGCTTGGATGGAATTTTTTTATTTTGTCAAAAAGATTGTGTCACCACCGATTCTGATGATTGTCTGCAGGTGTGATGCCGAAGCACGGGCTGGACGTGGGAGCGTGCGAGGTTTTCCGCTTCTACAAGCTTGTCACCCTGAAGGGTTTGATCGAGCCCATCTCCATGATTGTGCCAAGGAGGGTTAGTGGGTATAAATGAATAATGAACAGATTTGACTCTGTTCTCGGATTATTATATCTACAAACATTTTTGCAATTAATCAGCACATAATTGGTTAAAGAGCCATACATTTTTAATGTGGTTAATCAACATCTCTTGGAAACGCTTCGACATACAGTGCAGTAGTCCGGTATGCTATGAAATACACAGCTAAGTAATCAGAGCTGAGAGTCATTTAGGAGAGGTAATTCATCTGAACGTAAAAGGATCATTTTTCATTTCCTGGTTTGACTTACAAGTGTAGCAACACAGAGAGAAAAGGCCAGTAAGTGCCTAAGTGCTCGCTGAAGGCATTGGTGTGGATATGAATATTTTCAAACCAATGCAGAGAGGTTTCATGTAATGATTTAAAACATGAAATCTTGTTTAAGACAACATAATATGATCTTTTTTTCCCTCCGATACCAAATCTAATCAATAAAACAAGAATGTATGTTTCTTGGTTTACAGTCAGACACGTACCAGGAGGACATCTACCCCATGACCGCAGGAACAGAACCTGCACTGTCTGCAAGCGAATGGCTGAGCGGCATTAACAGAGGTGAACATCACTTCAGACACACAACATTTAACAGAATACACTTTTTGCCAAATATAAACTGATGTCAAGTGAAAATCTTATACCAACATATCATCCTGCGTTGGGTGCTAACTCACACATATATTTCCTTAAAATTATATATACTTCAACTCCAACTCTGATATGCATTTTATGAGGTCTTTAAATTATAAGGTCAGTCACTTAAACACAGTTTTAAGACATAATAAAGCATTACAGACTGCCTTTTCAAAGTGAACATTACCCTCTCCAATGTTACCTCTGTGGAAGTCATTTGACACTTATCTAACTCCAAACAATAGGGTGAATCTTGTATTGGGAAAACTACAGATTCTAGTTTGCAGATCAGGTATTGAATGAATTGCACATATGGTTTTCCAAATGCTAAAAAGCTGTGAGTACATATGCAAGAGTTAGATATGCAAGGTTTAAGACAAACACAGAGAATTGAGAAATTGGTGACCTGTAAAGGGACAGTTCAATCCAAAGTCACAAATGTTCCTCTTATCTGTTGTGCTACTCATCAATCTAGATTGTTTGTGTGTGAGTGTTGAAGATATTTCCCATGAGATTTCTGCCTTAAATGTATATATATAATAATATAATATATTTTAATTGAAAAAGATGGCACCGAAAACATACATCTCAAAAACTCAACAGCATCGCTCTTTCCAGGGAGACCAGGATTACTTACAATATAGAAAATAATCAAGATTAATGAATAGCACTATAGTAACGTGGTAAAAATTGTATCTTTTATTTGTGAAAAGTGCCTTTAAGCCTCTTTGTGCTATTTTGTTGGTTTTTACATTATTTTGCTTGTTATATGTGAACAGACCCAGTCTTGATATCCCTGAAGGAGGGTTACCAGCGACCGAACCAGTTAGTGTTCAAGGCCCCAGTGAAGGAAAAGAAGAGTGTGGTAGTGAATGGGATCGACCTGCTGGAGAATGTACCCCCCAGGACAGAGAACGAGGTGTGTGCTGAATAATGCTGTGACTTCACACAGCTGCCATCTCCCTGCTGTTCCCCTAGTGTAAAAGTTGTCTTTCTGAGTAGAGTGAATCTGCCTCAGCTTTTTGCAGTGACTATAAGTGTCTTCCATCTGTTTACATTCTAAGAATGTATTCTGTTAACATGTTAATACTTGTATGTGTAACTTGCAGGAGTTTTTGTTTTCTTTACGTAGCTCCTGCGGATGTTCTTTCGGCAGCAGGATGAACTGCGGCGGCTGAAGGAGGAGCTGACCACCAAGGATGTGCGAATACGCCAGCTGGAGCTGGAGCTCAACAACCTGAAGAACGTTAGCCCCAACAACGTCTGACCTCTCAACCTCCTGGACTGGCAAAGCTGCTTCCTTTGCCCCAAATTCTGACCTCCAACAAGCTTCTGAGCCCTCCTCAGCCTCTTTTTTGATAAATTGTATATTCATTCCTGCTGCCCTGCATAGCGCATACACTAATATGATGGATGTGTTGGATAATGTCTTAACTGGAACAATTACTGGAAAATAGTAATATTAACAAATGTGATAAGTAATGGAGACGAGGCACTGTTCATGGATTTCCACCTTAACATGAACTCGATGGATGTTTGAGATCCAATCCATTTAGTATTGTCTGTATTTTTACTACTTGTTCCTGATCTAGCACACTCAAGTGTTGGGATCAGTTGTTGCATATTTTCTGCCAGACCTCTAGAGTATTTGTCTCACTGTGCCTAACCTGCCATTCACGATGCAATACCTTGATCACTACGCAAAGAAAACCCATCTCCCAAGTCCCAACCTCTTATGACCAAACCACAATTCTCATTTTTTGCTGAGGCAAAACTGGAGGATAAAAAGACTGTCATGCTGGCTCCTATTTTGCTTCCACAAGGCCTTACTCCCTGCTGCAGACACCGTTTGCAGCGAGCTGCAGCATCCTTTCAAAACGGCTGACGTGAAGTATTTTTGCACCTGACAGACAACACAAGCTTTTGCAGACGTGGCTCATGCTTTTCACGAGCTGCTTATCCGGTCCCTTTTTTCACCCTAACCGATGTTACTGGCTATAAATTGACTTCACAATACTGAGTTATAGCTACCCTTATGCAGTCTTTCTTTCCAAGGAGTGGATGATCACTCACTTTAGTACTTTACTCTTTATTTAAATAGTGGTTAAGCAGCAGGGGAGACATGTATTTAGAGATGGTGGACTTGACTAACTCCGGTATAGTCTCAACAGAAGCGTTGCTGGCTGTTTTGGGTTTTAGGGCCAAGTTGGTGGTAATGTATATTTGCTTCTATTTATTTGTCACAAATTACCTTTTTAACTAATAACATGTATATTTGTTAATCCCATTTTTTGTATGCTGTGGCTGCGCAAGTAATGATTGTGATGCTTGATAGATTTTGCTGAATGTTTCCAGTTGGTGCAAGATTTGTGTGAAACTGTACCTTTTATGGTATTAGTTCTGTGACTCCAACGACATAACATCAGATAAGGTATAAATAATATAATCTTGCATTTTCCTAACGGTGCTGAAAACTGTGATAATAACCATCCTTTAACATTTAAACTAAGTATATCACCATTAGTGAGTGACATGTGCTTAACTGTAGGTGTTTTTTGCTCTAGAAACTCCAGGTCTCTGCTGCTCACTTGTTCAATCATCAGATTTAGGTTGAATTGTGGTATAAATGCCTACATTTGACCATTTCATGTTTTTTCCCCTCAGTGTAAAAAGTAAAATGGGCACTTGATTAACATTTGACAAAGATGCTGCACAACATGCCATGTGTCTTTAAACCCAGGCCCATTTCATTCACCCTTTCATATTACTGATGGACTGAGATAAGGAAAATGATTTGATCGGCTTCATGCAGAAACGGATCTGTGCCCGGAGTTGGTAAAAAGTAAGTTAAGGCCTCAAGTCTTCCCTGATCACATCATAGTTGGAACATAAAGGGTACATAAAACAAGCCCTTTACATGCAGACTGGAACCAGTGACACTGTAATGGTAAATGTGGTTTTTGCAGGAAAAATCTAACTCTACAGTGAAAGTAGACAGTGGGATAAGGATCTACCAGAGATGGGTCAGCTACAGTGGAGAGACAGGTGAAGTTATTGGAGTTGAGTTTTGTCAGGGCTTCTTGTGTAGGTGTACTGAGGACTATCACCAACAAACTAATTGGTAAATCTTTGGGAACCTGGAATTACAGTATAGAGAGGCTTTTAAATGATGAAAACGTATTGTACAGTTGAATGGCATTTTGGCTTAGACAAGGGTAACCTTGGTAATTCAATTAAACCCAGTTTAAATGTGATAGGTGTGGTCTTTGGTGAAGAGTTGTGTGTAATAGAATTAACAGTATGACATCTCAATCTGAAAAATATCATCTTTCCATCAATGACCTAAAACTGTTACCATGTATATACTTTGCATTTGACATGACAATGTTGCACAAGGACCACAAACTCAAAAACGTATATAAAAAAAGGGGATTTATTGAAGTGAATGGGAGGGGAAATTAAACAATTTGGCTGATGACAATGGATTTAACATGGAGTGAAAAATCACTGAGGTAGGCCAATTTGACCAGTACGAATAATAGTGAAAACAAAGTCCAAGTAACTGACCGTTTTCCAGAGTTTACATTTTGTAACAATAACATTTCTATGCACATAATTTGCAGTTGTAACCTCCGTTTATATCAAGTATTTCTCTACACTACCACCACAAATTAAAACATTGCCACCTGTGTGTCACAGAAAAGAACATGGGAAAAGTGAAGATGAGTTTTGATGTTGAACATTTCTCTTTATGGAAAGATTATGCATACAAAGTTATGTTCAAATTCAAGAAATGTCACACTGCGTTTTTTTAGATAAAGCAGCATACATATTTAATATCTTATTACAAGTCAAAGTTTCACCTCAGTTGTCTGTTCAATGTCTGCCGTCATCAAAGAGAATACAAAAAAATAGATTTGGTCAGTATTTACAAGAACACGTAATTTCCGAACTATCAAAGCTGAGGGTTTAAGGAGGAGGAGCGGCTTTGACAAGGGCAGACATTTCTTTGCTAGGATTTAAAAATATGCCCTGTGAGGGTCACACTGTGCATGTTCAGACAGAAGTTTCACACCAGGACAGCAGAGAGTATTGGCATACTGGTGACACTACAAACACATAACTTACATTTAAAAATAAAAAGTACGATGCAAAAATAAGTTTAAGACGAGGAGAGGACAGCCATACATGAAATCCAGTATTTGACTTTAAAATGTTTAGACATGCACTCTTTTTTTGTTTTGTGATTTTCTTTTGAAGGGGGTTTTAAATAAAATACATCAGAAACTGGTCTTACACAACGTTAGAAAAGAAAAAAACATTTCTTAAAAAGGTTTATCTTTGCCATTATTGGATATTACAAAATTGGTGTCCACAGAGCAGATAAAAGTGGACTAAAGACTGGAACACAGGAGCATCAAAAGGTACATAATGTAACATATTTCTCCAGACAACCCCGTCTACCTGACTGGCCAATAACAAAAACCACTCCTACTGCAATATGAGACGGGGGGAAATTACATGGGGTTGTTGGGAAGTGACTGGGAGATACAAGTTTAACAGTTCACGACTTAGCTTCAAGAGGACCCTCAATCGTCTTCATCGTCTTCTCCTTCTCCTTCTTCCCCTTCTTCATCCAGATCCCTTTTTCTCTTCTGACCTCGCTCTTCTTCTACAAAAACGAGAGTTGTGTTTAAAGAGAGGCAAAGACTAGAAGTAAATCCATGTCTTCCGTTAAAGTTGTTTTGCAGGTTCCATCATTTAGGATTAACAGTAGCTGGCGAGACTTTTGGATTTTTGGAAAAACACATCACTGTCTGTTCATGAATGTAATTGGCAGTGTCATTATAAAGTTGCAGTCTGATTGCCAATACAAGGGTGCATGCATAATAATGTTTCCTATTAGTATAAAAGCAGTTGTTTCCTGCCTTCTCTAGTAGCAAGACAAATCTGATACAAATGACCTACTTTTAATTATTACAATTGACTAGTACTGATTTAGGAGACTGCTTATGTTTTAAAGTCAGCCATTATTTTACTCACCTTCATCATCCTCATCCTCCTTGTCATTCACATCTTCGTCCTCTTCCTCCTTTAAAAAGAAAAGTGGTAAAGTTAATACAATTTCATTTAGAATTATTTTGTATCATTACAGAGAGCAAATCTGATTTACTCTCACCTCTCCACTGACGTCCTCCTCTTCCTCTTCTTCATTCTCCTCTTCGTCTTCCTCTCCTTCCTCCTCCTCCTCATCTCCTGGTGCTGCATCTTCATCATCCTCCTCCTCATCGACATCTGGGTGACACAAGTTTGTTGTTATTAGCCAGATGTTCCCACCTTAACAGATGCTAGAAAGAACACATGAAGGTGTGCGAGTCCGCAAAAATCACCATCTTCATCGTCATCGTCATCATCCAAGCCCTCTGCATAGACCTCAGCATCAGAATCTGGTGCCTCTTTGTCGTCTTTGTCGTACCCGTCCAGGTACGTGAGCTGGGGTAGCAGCTTGAACACGTTGTCTCTGTATTCGTTCAGGTTTGTCACTTCACAGTTAAACAGATCCAGACTTTTAAGGGTTCCCAATTCTTTCTGTCAAAAGAAAAATCAAGTTTGCTCAATAATTACAGCTAGCTGCTTGGTATATTGTGAATTCTGCAGCAACTATTTTGGGGGCTCACTTACCAATGGTCCTATTGTGCTGAGGTCTTTAATCTTGTTGCCACTGAGGTTGAGATGTGTGAGGTTGGGGCATTTCGCTGCCAGAACTTCCAAGCCTCCTGAGATCCTGTTATCGCTGAGTTCAAGCTGTGGATCAATTAAACAGATCAAAATATGCAAAACCCCAAAGCCTTAAGTAACAGACTTGTTTTGTGCAGAAAAACACCCACCTTTTTGAGTTTATTTAGCTTCGGCAAGTGGGCAACTGAGGTCAGTCCAACATTGATTGTGCTTAGAAATTCCAGCTCCTCAAACTCATCTGTTAGACCCTCGATCTTTCCTTCATTTGAGCGACAGTTGTCTAGAACAAGTTCTTTGACCTGAAAAGCACATTTCCGAACAGTTAAAAAAAAAAAAAGACAAACTGAATATGGGGCCTAGACAATTTCCAAGTTAAAGATCTCAGATTTTTTTTATTAAGGAGGGATGCACTTAAAGTTTTGATGAGAAGCTCTTAATATTACTGAGATTGAGTTTGACTTTACTAATTGTAAGTCGCTTTGAATGATCATGTTTGCATAATAAATAAAAGGTTAGTAAATGGCTAACTTAATTGCTACTGCTAAAGTCTACTGCTTCATTCAAGTACTTTTCCTGACAAGAAATGAAAAGGTAACTAATGTGGTACTAATAATGATACGAATTCTGTTGCACAAGTGTCCTTGTTTTTTTATGTATTGTATTTAGAATTGTGGTGATTTTTTTGTATTACTTGTACTTAAAACAAGGACTTGTTATTGTGATGGAGTAATTTAAGTGTTTGGTTTTGCCATTTTGTTTTACTTGGTTCCATCCAGGATCCATACTTCTGCCACTAGTTATTTAGTACATGTACTCAAATACGGTACTTGGTTAAAGATTTCAGCTACTTGTACATACTGAAGTATTTCCCTTTACTTTATACTTATATTTCTCTACATTTATTGTGACAAATGTTGCATTTTTTTTCTTAAGTGCCGTTTACCAAGTAACAAAGGGTTCTCTATCCACATAGCCCTCGATAAACACACATTGAGCTACAGTGCATTGACATGAGCGTTGCTTTTGGTTCGTTGCATTGATAATAATTTAACTGATAGGCAGTCTCTCAGGTGTGCTGTTATCGGATATTAACACAGCCTTTAACGTGAATCAGCCAATCAGCACTGAGCACCGAAACTATGAAAACATTACAGTCCATCAATAATCCTTAGACACATTACAACGCAGTAGTTATCGCGATGCATTGGCTCTCAGACCATTACGTAAATATCACATTTAGCTACGTTTTCATAATAAACAGACACGCGCTTTATAACCGAGTTTGAACGTAGCAAGAGATGTGTGCGGAAGGTACAGAGCGATTAGTGGAAACGGAGGCAGAAACAGCCCTACGAGTCGTGCACAGGGTCATTTGTGAGTAGGAGGGGCAGCTGAGGCACATTAGATAGCTGCCAGGCAAACGTTTCATTGTTGCTTCTGCTAAACACTTTCCGTTTGGACTGAAGGCGTGTATAGACCTCTGTTAATAGGAAGGTATGATGAATCCTTCGTCGTTTGTGTCGAATGAACGGGATATTCGGTGTATTTCGGATGCCTTTGTTTCACAGTAAAATGGCGGCTTGTCCTAGTTCTGGAAAACTATAGAGCAACAACAACGCGGCTCGACCATTTGTTTTCATTATGGCTGCTGGAAGTGTCGTCGAAAAACCACAAGAGTCTCTGTGAAACGGCTGAATGCACACCCTGCAGTAAATAACAATGTGGGGGTGTTTGTGAAGCATGTATCTGTGTTTTCTCGATAGGTTTTTGCCCAGCCTGGTGGTCGGTAACGGTCCATGCTAACACCGCTTTCTTTCGGCCATCTGTGCGCACTGTGGCTCCAGATACAGGCTGCATGGGGCTGCAGGCTCGAGTAGGTTTGAATGCACCTCCTGCAGAAATAAACGAGTCCAAACGACTGCTTGAGTTAACTGTCGGTGTAGGACGCATTTGTACGACAATACATCGAGGCTATGATCTTTATGCATCATTGATAATGTCATGACTTTGAGCATCCGCATCCTTAACGCGCCACGCGCACGGCTTAAATGTTAAGGTATATTAATTTCGCAGTCACAGCATGCAGATAACCCATCAAACAAAGAGTACATAGCAATACCGAGGGGATTTAAAGGGGAAACGGGGCGCGTTTCTTGGATGAAAAGTTACAAATATGGCTTCTCGTGCTGCTTGCCTTGTTTATACCGCTGGCATGAAAAGCTGTGCAGCATTCTCAAACTGCACATCAAAGACGTGCACAAAAGTTCACCCGGCGTACCTGCAGCGACCTGCCAACTGTAAACATGTTCTCAAAGCAACAATGTGATCCGACGTCTACCATCATCTATTTAACTTGGAGGAAACTTTGTATCCCCACGCCAAGACATCACACGAAAGATTCTCCATTAGCTGAGAGTGAAACATTAGCAGCGATATGTGAGGCCAACTTACATCTGACGGAGTGCGGTTCCGCAACTCTAGGTGGATTCTTTTCTTCATGTCCATCCTTGATCAGCGCCCCCGCGATATGATACACACTTTTAATAATTACTGCAAATGCAACTAGCACCTCTAGAACAGACTGCTGTTGTTCATTCAAACTTGATCCGCTCGGTGGGCGGGATCACGTCTCGGGATTGTCGTCACCGTCGACCAATGGCAGGAGCGGAATAAAGAGGGAACGGATTAACAGACAGGGAGGCCAATGGAGACACCCCTATAAAACTGGGTGGGGTTTTGTTGTCGAAGTTTGGTTGTTTGTTAACTTAAGTTTACATGGCTAATCTTATCCTTTAATATTTTACACGGAATACATGTGAGATGTGTGACATGTTTGTCATTGCATAATTTCTCAAATATTAAAGAGGCGCAACACTTGAGGTGCAGTGAAGTGGAGCTCTTGGATTTTGTTTGATTTTATTCACATTATAAATGCTTCCCCATATTTTGAAAAAAAGAACATAAACATATCATAGAATGAACCCAATAGTTGAAACACAATAAATAAAAGTCACCTGTTTTCTACAAAAAGCCTGACAACTGCTTTACATTAACCACTTTAGAATGGGACCAATCAAGTATGGTCAAAAACGTGTCTGTATATTTACCTTTATAACTAACTACTACAAATGTATTCAGTATAGAGATAATCGTTATGCATAGTACAGTATCAACCTTTTTCACTTCCCTTTAGGTTTACACAACATCTTAATAACAAAACAGCTTAACCTCTGTGACAGATTTTTAATTTGTGAAGGTATTACATATACATATAATATTGATATATATGATTGTGTGTGTTTGGTTGGTATATTGGGGTATCTCCATCAAATGTATGTTCATATGATTGGAAAGCAAGGAAATATTTATGCTTCTAAAAGTGGAAATCATTAGAACAAAAACTACCATAAATGTATCCACTTTAAAACGAGTCATAATGTAACCTAATCTATCTATTTAAAAGTAATGTAACTTGATTACTTTCCGTTACTTTTGGATTATCTTAATATCAATTGCAAAGCCAATAAAGACCATGTACCTTCGCAATGTCTTTTTTTATTTATATTTATTTGACTTAACGACCAAAGGAGCTTTAGAGCGAGGGGCGGGGCAAAGTTCTCGGTAGTAATCTTTTTCAAACGACACCTGATGGTAGGTAAAGGTTTTGAAATCTCGTAGGATTTAAAAGAGAGGCATTTAGTCAGGCTTTAAAGCCCTCTCGGAGCTTTTACTGATAAGTTAGGAGGGCAGGGTGAGGGCTCTCCTAGTTCGGTTAAATTAGAAAGATATTGACAGATTCAAATCTCATTGATTAATAAACACGAAACGTCCTCAAAACACAAACGAGGTCACAACCAAAATAAGGTATAAACAAGGAACTTCAACCTAATGTATATCAAAACATGCAAACTGACCGTCTACAAAGTGCAACGCCAAAAACTGTTACAAAAATAACTTAAATAACTTTCCTGTCATAAAGTAAAGTTCTACCAAAAACATTTCACACATCCTCCAACCCTATGGCTATACTACAGTAATATGTTTGAAGTATTTGAAGGTATTATTGTGGATAATTTTGGTGAAGTTTTTCTATTTCTTAAATATTCAATAACTCAGCTATTATATTGACGTATCGTAGGCTACTACCAAAAACAGTTCATACATTGATGGTCTCCTGTTGATTATACTACAACACTACATTTTGCAGACAATATGCTTATGCATTATTTGAAGTGAGTTTTTCTTGTGGAAACAAATAAATCAGACTTGTTGTCTTTATACAAATGAAATGTGTCATGTTACATTACATTTCATTTAGCTGACGCTTTTATTCAAAGCGACTTACAATGACCAATTACAGGACATTCTCCCTGGAGTAACTAAGGGCTAAGTGCCTTACTCAAGGGCACACTAGTGGTGGTGTTCCAGGCGGGATTTGAACTCACAACCTTCCGATCTTCAGCCCACCTCACTATCCATTTAGACCACTACCCTTTGTTAAGAGAAAATAGTGAAACATGTCCGCGCTGGCAAGTGTTTGTCTGACAAATATAATGGTTATATAATGATTATCAAAAGGTATGACTTCCTCACTTCTTTTAACCTTATTATTGTTATAAATAAGGTGCATGATAAGGAGACGTGTGAGTAACTGCCAATAATGGAGTTATTGCTGCCTACATCGCTCCCGCCAGCCTCCCAAGCAATCTGCCAGTCAGATGCCTTCCTCCTCTCCTCCTCATGCAGCAGCCTACTCTTCACACTACTCCCTGCTTTACACCATCAGTGTCAAACAAGCCACTTTATAAAGACAGCACATATGCATCACACTTAATGAAGCTAACTTTTCCATGTATTATTTATCTGGTATACAAACACTGAAGAGAAACAGCACAATAGCTGCTAAATGTGGCTTTGTGTGCTTCACCAAGACAATCAAGATGCAGCTCTAGTTTACATTTTAAATAATAGAAAATTAAAGTAATTTCCATTACACATCTTTTATATTGTATTTTGCTCTTACTGAAAATATCATTATGGTTGTGAAAGTAGTGTTATTCAGTCTGTCTGATCATATCATATATAAACTGTCAATTTGTTTTTCATTCAAATGAGTGAAAATACTCAAACCCAAAGACATTTTGCTATTGCTGCACTATTCCATCAATTTCAAATATTCTTAATGTCTTGTGCATCACTTTATTCAAACCTATTGGGGGTTGTTGCAAATGTTTAAATCTACCCTAGCATTTTAAATAAAGCTCTTTTATTTGAGCACAGCATGAGTTATATCTCTCACAGGCTCCGCCCTCTACTGGACTCTATGGGTACTCCCCTCGATCCTATCATGCAAGCATTCATTCACTGAGACTTTCCAGACGTAGCCGGACCCTGGGCGGGCATACCTGAATGTGCGCGCATCTCACCGCATAAAAGGAGGCCTCGCCTTCTCACTGCCATCCCTTTCTCTTCAGCAAGGCAGTGAGTAACTGAGTGAAGAGAGACAGACAAAGAAACTTTTTGTAAAGCATACGAAGAAAATTTGACTCACCTGTGGAGCGCGGTGAGACGCGGAGTGTCCCGGTGTGCCCCCACTGGAGGAAAGCCTAGCGGCCCATCAGTTTTCTTTTATCTGGACGACCTCATAGTTATGGCCAGGTCCAGGGAACGGGCAATGTTTTATACAGCCCAATTGATCCTACACCTAACCAAGTTGGGTTTTGCGATCAATTGGAAGAAGAGCACCCCCATACCTCACCAACAGGCGTTGTATTTGGGAGTGGTGCTCGATGCAGGTAGGCTACGCGCCACCCTGTCAGAGAGCAGACAGGCATCCTTACTGCGGGCAGTTTGCAGACTGCGACAGGGGGCAACAGTGACAGCTTTGACTGTCATGCAGACCTTGGGTCCCGCTTGGGTTACTGCATATGTGCCGCCTGCAAAGGTGGTTCTCCAGCCTGCGTTTAGATCTCAAGAGACACAAACGGCATCTGGTGACCATCCCCCCCCCCCTCAGTGGAGGGCAACCTCCGGTTCTGGGGGTCCCCGGATCACCTCCGGAGGGGGTCCCCGCTGGGACGGGTGACCTCCTACATCACAGTGTTCACGGATGCATCCGGAACGGGATGGGGAGGGACCTGCCTGGGGAGAGCTATAGGTGGGCGCTGAGACACGGCACAGCAACCTAGAGCTACGGGTGGTAGTGTCGGTCCTCCAGCATTTCAAACCCCTAATTGAGGGGAGACATGACATGGTCAGGAGCGACAACAGCACCACAGTGGCATATATCAACAGGCAGGGCGGAGTCCGCTCCCCCGCTTTGTTGACCACAGCGGAGAAATTGTGGCTATGGGCTGCAGAGGTGGTGTTATCTCTGAGAGCCCTCCACATTCCGGGTCTGGAAAACAGGGGGGCCGACCTCATGTCGAGGGGCGGACCCCTGCCAGGCGAGTGGGCGCTTCACCCGGAGGTGGTGAAGCGGATCTGGGTCCGGTTCGGGACAGCAGAGGTGGATCTGTTCGCCAGTCGGCGCAACACCCACTGCGCCCTGTGGTTCTCCATGGCTCTGAGCGACGACCCGCCCTTGGGGGTGGACGTGTTTGCACACGAGCCATGGCCAAAGAAGCTGCTTTACGCCTTTCCACCGTTGCGTCTCATTCTCCCACTCCTGGGGAGAGTGAGGCGAGAACGTCTGTCAATCATCCTGGTAGCGCCGGATCGTGTGGGTGCGCCGTGGTACTCTGAGATGACACAGATGAAGGTGGGCCAGCCAAGTTTGGGGGGCGATCTCTCAGGAGGCAGGTGCAATCAGGGCGTTATCCACTCTGGGCCAACCTCTCCAGGCTTGGATCCTGAGAGGGACAGGCTAAGGCAGGGTGGATTGTCTGATAGTGTTATTCAGTCTATCCGGCAGCTAGAGCGGGATCCACCACAGCCTGTTACAGGCCGAAGTGGCTGGGATTCCTGCGATGGTGCGAGGAGCGGAAAATAGAGCCCCTATCTTGTGAATTGGGATCTATTTTGTCGTACTTACAGTTATTGGTGGACAGAGGGCTTGCTCATTCCACAGTAAAAGTGTATGCAGCAGCCATCTCGTCCTGCCATGAGGGATTTGGCAGCAGGTCAGCCTTTTCTCAGCCACTAATGTTGCAGTTTTTGCGGGGGGTCAGGAGGCTGCGCGTAGTACGCGCCTCCGACCCGCAGTGGGACCTGCCGCTGGTGCTCCAGGCTCTGGTCACAGGACCATTTGAGCCTCTGGAGCTCTCCTCGTCCTCCCTGAAAGCACTGTCGTGGAAGACATTGCTACTTGCCTTAACGTCAGCCAAAAGAGTCAACCGCTCTATCGGTGCACCCGAGTTGTTTAATGATCCGGGGTGACCAGAGCAGGGCGACACTCAGATCAAACCCCTCCTTCGTGCCCAAGAGCCTAAGGAGTGCGTTCAGGTCGAGGGCTATTCAGTTGGGGGGATTTAATCTTCCACCCCATAGTGGGGCGAGGGAGGCTAAATTACACCTCCTCTGCCCGGTGCGTGCGCTGGCTTATTATGTGGAGCGCACGGCTGCCCTTAGACACACAGAACAGCTGTTTGTGTGCTTCGGGGGTGGGGTAACTGGAAAAGCTCTGTCCAAAAAACACCTGGCAGGCTGGCTCTGCGAGTGCATTGCACATGCCTACGGACAGGCGGGGAGAGCCTTCCCCACGGGGGTCCGTGCACACTCTACACGAGCCATGGCTGTGTCAACAGCCTTATTTAACTGCGTGAGTTTGGAGGACATACGCACGGCGGCATCTTAGTCAACGCCAGAAGGCAGCCCCTTCATAAAGTTTTATCTCTTGGACATGTCTGGTTCTGTGAATATTTCCCCCCCCCGGCCTATGGAGTCATTGTCTGAATTTATCACTGATGAACTTATAGAAGTCAGTCCTACTGTGAGGATCCACAATTCTGCCTCCCTCTTTTTCCCCTCTGTATAGAGTGGCAAAGTCCATGGGACCTTATTTCGGAAAAATTATGTATTGAAGTCAATGGAGAGAGAAAGATCATCTTTCGATCCCGTTTGAATTGTGCCACGAATTATACATATGATGTTTGTCAATTTAAAAGATAATTTTGCCAGTCAAAAAAATGTAAATGTGTCGTAAAACTGTGAAGTAACACATTTTTTTGTGTGAAACGCTCAATGAACTACATCTCTGCTCTTGCAGACTCGCACTACAACACACGTCACCAAGATGGCCATCACTACTGTCTTGTCAAAAAAGGGATTGACTACCCTCACTATCAACACAATGAAACACGTGTGGTGCCGAGGAATATGGAGTC